>WNHD01000686.1:0-49586 GCA_011057455.1 Ganaspis sp. Gsp50
GTTATATTTGTGTAGAAATTCTTTTAGATTTTGAACTTTTGGCATTAGTAATATATATAATAAGAGTCATGAAACTCTTAGAATTTCGTATATAGATACATTAAGGTATCAAGGTTGAAAAAAGAAACTTTTTTAACTTCTAAAAAGATATGGACTTTTGGCCACTTTTTGTCGATCCTGGCCCACTGTGTTCTTGTCCAAATTATTGAACTTCTTGTCCAAATTGTTGTTGACTTTCTTATCTAAATTGTTCAATTTCTTGACACAATTGTTCTTCAAATACTTGTCTAAATTCTTATCCAAATTATTCGAATTCTTGTCCAAATTTTTGTCCAAATTGGTGTTCAAATAATAGCACAAGTTGTACAACTTCTAGTTCAAATTCTTGTCCAATTTGTTCAAATTGTTGTCTAAATTGTTGTTCAAGTTTTTGTTCAAATTCTTGTCAAATTTGTTCAAATTCTTGTCAAATTTTTGTCTAAATTGTTGTTCAGATTTTTGTCCGAATTCTTCTCCAAGTTGCTGTTCAAATAGTTGTCCAAATTGTACAAATTCTTGTCTAACTTGTTCAAATTTTTGCCCAAATTTAAAAAACAAGATAAAATTTAATAGACAGGGTCAATTTGGGTTGGTGTTCGCAACTGATTTTTGAAGTTTACTTAAGAGCCTTACAAGAGAAGGAATAGACTAATTTCTATTTAATTAACCTCGTCTTGCGACATGCTTGAGAATGAGAGAGAAAACATGAGATGGTGTGAGAGTGAGAGAACAAGCGGGGGTTGGTAGGTTTGGTCTGCACGTTGGGGTTCATTAGGTTATTGAAACCTTAGACAATGTAACTAGTGCCTGCCGGGTACAGTGCTCGAGGGGCTTCGTAATGCCCACTGCCTCGAGTACTACGACCGACTATACGACATTTAGCATCTCTCTTCAGCAAGTGGGGTTAGACTTGTCTCGAGCAACTAACACAATCCCGCATTCACTGAAGGAGCGCACTGAACAAGATAACGTCATCAGTGCCTCATAATGCATCGTCCATCGCATGATTTTAATCGGCTTTCAACGTAATTTAGCATTCCTATCAAATATCAATTTCTGATGACCATTCAACTATTTTCTTCCTCCAGTTTTAGTTCAATGCAATCACGTAATTAATCAGCGTATTTTATTATTTTGAATTAATAGTTCGATCTTTTTCTTAGTTTGATAAATCACCTATGAAGAATGTTTTTGGAGTGATTAAAAATTACGATTATTATAGCAATTTGTTTGAAGAAAGCAATTCGTATTTGATTCTTTAGAATCGGATTTGATTCTTTAGAATCGGATTTGATTTTTTAGAATCGGATTTGATTTTTATTTTAAAATCGAGATTGCTGTAGCACTTTGGAATTGATTTCAAACAACAAATGGAATTGATTTCAAAAAGAAATTTGGAATCGATTTTTGTTGTTGTAATTAAGAATTTATTTTAGTAAAGCAAGAGTTGATTTTTTTAATAAAGCAATTTGGAATTTATATTAATAAATCAATTTGGATTAGTTTTTAGTAAGAAAATTTGGAATTGATTTTAAACAGCAATTTGGAATTTATTACAAACAGGAATTTGGAATTTATTTCAAAAAGCAAGTAAAAATTGATTTTACTATGGCGATTGATTTAAAATTGATTCTATTTTAGTAATCAACAATTGATTTTAATAAGAAAATATTGAATTTTTTTTAAGTAAGCAATTCTGAATTGATTTTAAATAAACAATTTGGAATCGATTTTACGGTAGTAATTATGAATTGGTTTCAATAATCCAATTGATTTTAATAAAGTAATTTGAACATGATTTTGCTAAGGCGATTTGGAATTGACTTTATTGAAGTAATTAAGAATTTATTTTAATTAAGCAATATAGAATTGTTTTTGATCAGACATTTTGGAATTGATTTTAATAAAGCAATTTGGAACTGTTTTTAATCAGACATTTTGGAATTGATTTTAATAAAACAATTTGGAATTGTTTTTAAAAAGGCAATTTGGAATTGTTTTTAATCATGCAATTTAGAATTGTTTTTAATAAGGAAATTTGAAATTGTTTTTAATATATGGAAATTTGGAATTGTTTTTCATAAATCAATTTCGAATGAATTCTGAAAGTGCAATTTTGAATTGATTTTAAAAAAGCAATTTGAAATAATTATCGAATAATTCAATTAACATTAATTTCGTTTTAAATCATTTATTAAGAAAATAATAAATGCTTACTTATTCGAGAAAACTTTATCTATCTATTTATTTTTTTATTCTATTAGTTAGCACGATTTCTGTCTTTTTGGTTGAGAAAAACACAAAACACATTATCTTGAGTTCCTCCATAATAATGGAAATCTTTAAAATAACAATACAAAAGTTTCGCAAAACAATCTAATATGCTAAACAGTTTGAAAATTCGCGTAATTAAACACGCGCGTTAACAGACGCACGTGCATCCTGAAGCCATGTATCGTTATCAAAGGTTCAAGGTCATGCGGAACAATCACATTAAAAGAGATAAATAATTTGAATAATCAGAATTTACTTATTTAATTTTAATGACAAATTCTACTTTTAAACAAGATCCAATGTTTATTGCAATGCTATTTATCCAAAGTTTATTCGTAACAATGAAAAAACCAATTATAATAAAATATTAATTCAAACTTTTAATTCAATTAAAATATTAATTCAATAAATAATAAATTTGAACAACCTTTAATTAATTAATTTTAACAACCAATTAAAAATTAGATTCAACTTCATTACATTATTTAATTAAACTATAATTTTTTATGCCAAAAGAACATTTTTGTACAATTATTTCTACATTAATAAAAAACTAGCGATATTATTCTTGGTAAATTTGTCTTTCATTTAAGTTGACATTTATGGATTTTTTCACAAACCTGTTTCAATGTGAGCAAAATAATTGAAGAGAAATGTTTGCGGCTTGAAAAATGCGCTATTTTTAACAATTCGAGGAATACATTATTCATTTAGGAGAAAGAGATGAGCGTAATTTCTTAACAAAGTAGAAGTTAATTAATCTGGGAAGTAACACATCCCGGGCTTGAAAATAATTTTTTCATGTCAGGGCAACTATCTGGCGAACAAGTTTAATGCGATAAAGAAATTAAGAAGGCTGGTTCGATATCTCTCTTTGGGATTGGATGGAATTAAGAGGTACCGAGAGAACAAGAAGGGCACCAAAAGGGCACCCACGTACCCCTTGTAAGGCACATCATTAGTAGAGCGATTAAATTAAAATATTTGATTGCCAAAAGGGTTAGAGAGGCCCGTTTACATCTTGGTATATCGTTTGTGCTGTGGCCAAATTTGAAATGCTAAACAGCAAATACGCCTAATGAACACGTATGCTCGTCCATGTCCACTGGTATGTTTGTACCACATCGGCAACATTACTTGTCGTCGTATTTGCCACTCTGTATATGATTTCCCCCTTCTCCACTCCAACTCTTCTTCTTCTGCTGCTACTTCTTCTGCTCCCCTCCCCATCTCCTTTCCCTGTTTAGTTCTCGGATAATAGATTCATCCTTCACGCTTCTTAATTAGAAGTTAAGTTTTATTGGCCTCTAACTTGCCATGGCAGATCCAGTCACATTTATGTAACTATATGTGCACTCGAGTTATCATGACGTGTGATGTGCTTGTGCTGTAGACTTAAATACAATGCTGCAGTTAATGCTTTCGAGTCACGCGTGTCGAGAAATTGTCATCAGGTTCTTCTAGACCCATTGATTAAAACTATAAACTATCTCGCAACACTGTTTTTATACAATTTTTTATCGTCCACTGGCAATCATACTTTCATCACGTTTTCAATTACTGGTATTTGGGATTTTAAGTTTATTTGAAACTATAATTCTATTTAATTTAAAATTCTATTTGAATTAACATTTTATTTAAATTAACATTCTATTTAAATTAACATTCTATTTAAATTAACATTCTATTTAAATTAACATTCTATTTAAATCAACATTCTATTTAAATTAACATTCTATTTAAATTTACAATTCTATTTGAATTAACATTCTACTTAAATTATTATTCTACTTAAATTATTATTCTACTTGAATTAACATTCTACTTAAATTAACATTCTACTTAAATTAAAATTAATTTTCTACTCAAATTATAAAACTCGACTGGCAATTAATTGCGCAATTGAAATTCCCTTTGAAAAATGTGTATTAAAAATGAACTGCAGAATACTGAATAAATTTGAATAGACCGAAGAGATCAAATTTGGAAAATAAATCTCATTATTATGCTTAAAAATGTACACAAGCCGAGGATGTTTAGTTTAACTTGTTTATAAATTACGTTAGCTTCTGTGATCCAAGAAAGTTATTCAAAGTTCCAGACTTCTGTTTTCTGTAAAGACAGTTTATCGAGTATGTAATTTCTTGAGAAAACCAAGTCTTATGAGGCAAAGGAATATCTATCATGGTTCTCTTTTTTTTTATTTGCATAGCCTCTGGATGTACGCACATAATTAATATGTAAATGCACGTGAGAGTAAAAGCACGTGTATACGCACAGGCGATGGTTATTATTACAGAGCGTCGTAAAGTTTATCGCACGAGATGTGGGTACGCACGCCCACACGGCTACCGAGCGTTTAATTCGCCAAGAAAATTCGAGTGTCCAGAAAAGATCGTTCAATTAACTCAATCTGAGACAAACGACCGAGCTATTTATATTCATTTTGCCAGTGACACATTAATATTACGAGAAAATTATGGCACTAATTACTAATTCGATCTCGAGCTTGCACGGACGCATAAATATTATCCCACTGCTTGCTTAATAGTTGCTAATTATAAATAATACATTTAATTATCCTTTCGGATAATACACAAATCACTACAGATTTGGATTGGTACAAATAATTACAAATATAACTACGTGGAAATGATTACACGTTTAACCAGGCAGAAATAATTACAAGCTCAACTATAAGGAATAAGGAATTCAGGTTCAAATGAGGAAGAATTAATTTGAAAGTGCGGAAAAATAATTTTTAATTTTACGATGGAATAATAATTTTCAAAACTGAGGAAAACAATTTTAAATTCAACTATGGAAAAATAATTTTAAAAAATAAGGAAAACAATTTTAAAAGCTACGGAAGAATAATTTGAAAAACTACGGGAGAATAATTTTAAAAACTGCGGGAGAATAATTTTAAAAACTACGGGAGAATAATTTTAACTTCAACTATGGGAAAATAATTTTAAAAACTACAGGAGAATAATTTTAAATTCAACTATTGGAAAATAATTTTAAAAACTAAGGAAAACAATTTTAAAAATTTAACTATGGAAAAATAATCTTAAAAACTACGGAAGAATAATTTTAAAATTACGGGAAAATAATTTTATAAATTACGAAAATGTAATTTTAAAAATTAAAAAAATATAATTTTAAAAACTACGGAAAAGTTATTTTATATTTAACTACGGAATAATAATTTTAAATTTAACTAGGAAATAGTAATTTTATCTACGAAAAAATCATTTTAAATTCATCAACGAAAACATATTCTTAAATTATTAAAGTAAAGTTTAATCATCTTCTGATAAGACAACTCTAGAACTAAGAAAGCAAAGGGTTGCAAAGAGATTGAACAAGATTGTTTTTTGGGGCAATAATATTTGTCATAAATTTGTTAACGAACGTGTTTGTTATACTTGATTAATGACTCAATACAGTGCAAACAATTTTTGTTTCACGAACACAGACTGCACGAACAATAAGAAATAAGATAGACAATCCGCGAAGTATAAAATGTTTCCTGATACTCGCACTCAAAGTTTCGAAATCTTACGTCACAACAGATCTGCGGCTGAAAGAACTATGAACCGCTGAGAGAGTTGATCCGGCTTTTATACTCGGTAGTAGCGGAGCCACTTCGATCGTTCTCCCTCTGGCGGAACAATTCATAATTACATTGGCGCGAATTTTCAAACTTTTAAATTTGAATTTAACGTTTTCACTCTTTCTTTTCAAACTCGTAATGCACAAAACAGTAAAATTAAACAATTTTCATAAACACGTAGCTGATTCAAATTTAATAATAAATGAAATTAATTAATAAAAAAATCGGTAATAAAAAATCCAAAAAATAAACTCGGTATAAATATCCAATCAGGTATAAATATCCTTCCAACAGAAAGGTATCAATCACTCGCATCAATCGTAAAATAATTAAAATTTGTAATAATTAAATCGTATAATAATTAAAATTTGTAATAATTAAATCGTATAATAATTAAAATTTGTAATAATTAAATCGTAAAATAATTAAAATTTAATAATTTAAGGTGCCTTGTTAATAATAATCGACAATTATTAAATAATTAAAAATTATTTCGTATTCCGGGAATCTCGAATACATCTTTTGATACGGATCTGGTTATGTTTCATCCTCATTTTCCACATTGTACCAGAGTTGACTAAAAGACGTCTAATTAAAGAATTATATGCAAATATTATTCTGAACATACACAAGAAATTGCAGAAAATGTAATTGGAGGCAGTAATTACGAACTGGCAGCAATATAATGCCAGTTGTTAGGGTGTCACATGACATAGATTTGAATCTCAATTACGAATCAATTGGCTCCTCGTCTATCGTAATAAGCACAATAAATTTCAAGATAATTGCAACATAACGAGATATCGAGTTGCTACTCGACTTTCCCACGTAGTAAAATACAGGTTACACCTAGTCTGAAAGTTTATAAGTTGTCCTCGATTCTTTTCGAGGAAAGTAAAATGTTCTCTGCTTCTCCCTTATTCTCAATTTCTCGTATCGTTGCCTCTTACTCCCGGCTCCCTTCGGATTTACTCTCTTTTTCCTCTCTTCTGTCGAAGGTAGTGATTTACCTTCGTGGGATTAATTACGAGTGTGCTGAATTACCGCTTGAACACGAGCGTGGATGGACGGAAGCAAAGTCTACCAGGCGTTACATAGCATATTAAGTATCCGGTTTAACAGGTTTTGTTTCAAAAATACGGGCAGCACATTCGACAGTTTCTGTCCCAGTAGAGAAACTTTAGATTATAATTCAGTGTGTTATACTTTCTTTGCTTATCAATTTACGTTTTATGATACATTGTCCGTTCGGGAGAAACGCAAGGAAACGCAAGGAAATGCGACGATATACAACGAAATATACAATTCGTTAATCACTAATTGTAATTCACACTTCTGTCACGTATGTTTTTACTTGACAATTGTTTTTACTACTTCAATTATTTATTTTGCGTCTTTGGGATTAGAATTCGGAGGGTGTTGAGGATTGTTGCATCCCAAGATATAATATTGCGATGTTCAAGGTAGATGGAAGTTTTCAGGAGGAATTATAAGAAGGCAGAACTAGTTGGTCGATTTATCCCTACCATTGCCCTTGCCTGGAGCCTTCTACTTGATTCGTTTTGCATTTCGCTCGCTTCGGTCCTGGCTTTCGTTTTTGCAGGAAGCATCAATATTTATATTGCATAATGCATTCGTAATTGCCGCATGCACACTCTATTTGTTCCGATCTTGTAATGCCATGAAAATGTATGAAGCGATAGCTATTATTAGGAGTTAGATGCAAAAATCCTCGGGTGGGGTAAGTAATGGTGAGAGGGCAATAATAAAAACTTTAAGTACAGAAAAAGGATACTAGAATTTTACTCAAGTACCTCCATCCAGAAATCACTACTTGAATCCCTTGCCAATTATTATCAACCTTGTAAATTGGCTTATCTCGTCACAGCCAGAGACATCTCGGACGTAAAAGAATTAATTATATTAAAAGTCTGGAACCCTTTTTCTTTCAAACGGAAACCGATTGTTTCTGCTTCCTCATATAGAAGAAGCTTTGTTACTATAATTGTATTGTTGCAAACTATTATTGTTACTCTTCAATTGTTATTGAATTTTTATAAATTGTTAGTGTAATAACAGTAAGAAAATTGCAATAATAGTATAAGAAAATTGCGATAATAGTATAAGAAAATTGCAATAATAGTATAAGAAAATTGCGATAATAGTATAAGAAAATTGCAATAATAGTAAGAAAATTAACTGTATGAAAATACAAGAACAGTGGATAAATTACAATAACAGTGAACTATTCCCAAAAACAGAGTAGCAGAGTAACAATTCCCAAAAATGAAAAATCGATGGTGATGGTTTCAAGGTTGTCATTTCGAGGCAGTATTGGCTTTTCTGAGGCTAATCTGTTCCGTTCTTTGGAGGGAGATATTGGAAGTGAAGGCACTCAGTTAATTCGTGCATAGCAGGTAGTCTAACACTGACCGTAGTCTAACACTGACCGAAGGGAATGAAGGTGTCGAATAGATGTAGGGATTCGGAGAGACGATCTGAATTTATCGACAGACTAAGTGGACTCGTCTAAGGAAGATGCTGTCGAAACGGGGGGTATTCAGCAATCCATATTGTGTGGTGCAATGGAGAGGAGTAGGAAGTAAGGGAGGAAAGATGACCACTCGCTCACCCTGTAGCCAAGATGTACATGAGGGTTGTGTCGGAGGGCCAAGGATGAACGAGAGGGTAGAGCTAGGTCGGAATAAGTTATCTCTGACTAGCAACCCTTCCTAAGTGGACGGTTCTCAATTTCAAGTTCTCTACTTGCTGATCAACTCTCAACTAGAGCTGAAATTATCAACATCATTATTAATTTTCCCCATCCTCCTCAATAAGTTCTCCTTTCCAGACGAGAATTCTAGTTTCTTTTTAATCCCTTTTTATCATCATCACCATCATCATGAATCATCATCATTCTTATCATCATCATCATTATTATTATTATCATCATCATCATTATTATTATTATCATCATCATCATAAATCATCCGCTAATTCAACTAAGGATCATGTTTGTTAAGCAAATCTCAATCATTATTAATTTAAGTAACCCAAATTGTTATTTGGTTTGTGGTTCCTGGTTTCTTGTTACAATTTTGTAAGTAAAGTTACATTTGATGATTGTTTGGTAGAGGATTTGGATTGTGGAAGAAGGATAAAGAATGTTTTCTTGATTTTGAAGAAAGAAAATAGCGAAGAAAGTTTCATTAGGAGATTCCTTGGTTTTGTTGGGCGTTTTAATGATGCGGAGAGGGTCTCGGTGAGAAGGATCGGGTTGGGAACCCATCGTCCCAAGAGGGCTTGAGGAATAAGGTGGAAGGAGGATGAGGGAGTAGTCGTTGTGTCCAGTGTCTCGGCGTGCGGCCGCCGGGGGTGGTTGTGGCCAGTCACAAGAGTGGCTAAGGGGAACGGGGCTAGGTCCCGTCTACATGAGAGGAGAGGTTCAGACTTGAGAGATCAATAAACGACCCTCCAACCTGGACACTCTGCTCATCTCTCATCCCACCAAACCTCGACGAATCGCTCCTCCTATATCGTCACATTGTACCTACATTGACACGTCACCTCCTATCGCAGCTCCACTTATCATAAAAAAAATTCATCACCTGGTCTTTAAAGACAATAAATCAATTTCTTCCTTCTGAATCAATTTTTCTAGGAGTTCATGAACAAAAACGAACCATTTTGCTCAAGATCTACATGAACATGTAGATGTTCTACATGTTCTATAAGAACATGTAAAAACTTCTGGATCTAAAAGCTTTTGCTAAAGATCTGTAAGATTTTGCGTGTTTTGCTAAAGAAGTTAAGTTCATGTTCTGGATACTTAACTCGATTTTGAAGCAGTAAACTAAGTAAGCAGTAAACTAAGCAGCCACTAAACTACGTTTAGTGTCGTTTTGGAAAAGTGCAAACAGGAGTTTGTGAATAAAAAATGGTAGTAGTGGTAGTACTGGTAGTAATGGTAGTACTGGTAGTAATAGTAGTTGAATGAGGATGAATAAATTGAATGAAATTTGTGATTTTTTTAAGAGTGTAGAAATTGAGTAGTTATGGTAGTGAATGGAGGAAGTAATAGCAAGCTGAGAGTTTGGGACTTTTACAGTCTCGGATCGAGAGAGGCTTGCGGATGCCGCGAGCAACTGGTGGTGGAAAAACACCCTCGTTCGCTCTCTGGTCACCCCCTTAACACCCTCTACGACCAACACAAGCTCTCTCTCTTTCCCGCTATAGCTGTCTCTCTTATCCTCACTCCCTCTTTTTCCCTTCGACATAGTTCCCCGACTACGTGCGTTCAAAGCGATTTCGAGATATGTACTTCGGACTTTATGAACACATAAACGCCAAAAGCTATACACGTCAGGGCTCCACAAGAAGTGGAAGCTTAAATATTTCAACAACCTTATCTCCAAGGGGTACGTTATATCATTTCTACATTCTCGTTTATCACTCTCAAGTGCTCTTTCTTCTAAATTTAACCTCCAAGACTAAACACATGCATATTAAATGCCCCGCTCATAAAACATCGGTTAAATTAGTCCAATCTTTCAGCCAACTCTTCTTTCACTTATAAATTCTATGAAATTTACTGTATTTTTTAATTTTGCGTATACTTCATTATGAAAGTTAAGATTAAGGACTGAATACTAAAAAAAGGAAATTATAGAACAGGTAACGAATAGGTAGCAAATAGGTAACGAATAGGTAACAAATAGGTAGCGAATAGGTAACAAATAGGTAGCGAATAGGTAACAAATAGGTAGCGAATAGGTAACAAATAGGTAACGAATAGGTAAAGAACGAAATTATAAAACAGATAGAGAAGAGAACACGCAAAGAAGAAGACAGAACAAGTGAATGAAAGAAACAAAAAAATGAAAATTTAAGCAGTTCAAGGAGGGAAGAGACTGGAGGACTTTAATGTTATTCGAAGTGAAGGTTGATAATAAAAAATGGAGGCTTCTAAAAGAGATCAATAGAAACGAAGAAAAACAATAGCAGCGTTTTTCCAGTAGAAAATCCTGACTAGCAGCACCTAATTCCGAACCGTTCATTAGACCTCGCAATATTCACAGCCTAATCCCTTAGATCAGTGGGCGAGCACCTAAACCCTCATTAAGATTCGAATAATTCAGGTTAACAGCGAGTGGGGTAATCTCAATTTGCATTTTGCTGTTTGCATCGAATGTCCCTGCTGTGCAAGAATAAACATTTGGAGCTGGACAGAGTCCGCCTCATCCAGAGTCTCCACCACCCTTCTTATCAAGCTGTCTTTCGTCTCTATCGACCTTCCAAGGACCTCTCTATCGCACCCCACATCTCTCTTTGTCGCCGTTATTGTCAGCTGTTCATGTCCTCCAAACTCACACGCTTGACTTCTATCTCCCATCTTTCTCATCTTGACGGTTATCACTTTTTCAAGAAAAGAACAATTTCGTTTAAACGTCCCAGGAAAAGGGTTACAGTATTTGGAGTTTAGTATTTAGAGTTTAGTATTTGGAGTTTAGTATTTAGAGTTTAGTATTTAGAGTTTAGTATTTAGAGTTTAGTATTTATAGTTTAGTATTTAGAGTTTAGTATTTAAAGTTTAGTATTTAGAGTTTAGTATTTAGAGTTTAGTATTTAGAGTTTAGTATTTAGAGTTCAGTATTTAGAGTTTAGTATTTAGAGTTTAGTATTTACAGTTTAGTATTTAGAGTATAGTATTTAGAGTTTAAAGTTTATTATTTAAAGTTTAGTATTTACAGTTCAGCAGTTTTTGAATATTGATATTTCACGATGCATACGATGCATTGATTCCACGTGCCCATTTTCAACACTAAAAAGCAGAGCCTTTTAATGAATCAAACAATTTTCGATTCTACAAAAAATACGAATTTAAATACACTGTTGAAAAAACGGGAATATTTTTTTTTCCTATTGGTTATTTTACATGGCTGCTATGGTTAATTGGAACTTGCCACTTAGTTCTATTACCCGTTGTTTTTACATAACAAATAATGTTTTAAGCCGGCTTTTGTAATTCCCCTTTTTCAGCATCAAATTTTCCATTATGCGAAATGTAAAAGTCGGTAGTGTTATTACGTTGATCAACTCGATGCGTCCTTTGCCGAATTGGAATGGCCGTTGATGCGTTTCACGTTACGTTTTGCAAATCACCCCTCCACCGTCCTGGCACATTCGCCCATTGATTCACAATGATCGCGCCAAGAGCTTTGAAAAAACATCCGAAATTCGTTACCGACCAGCCCCTCTCTTTGTAGATACGACGTGCTGCAAAAATGCAGATGGATGAATCGTTTTCGACTGACCGACGACGCGGAAGCTCCATAGAACCCCAACAGTTCCAACCCAACGGAACTCCCTTTCAGAGTCATTTCCTCCTTTTATTGACACTTCTTAAATCAACAAATAATCCCGAGTTCGGAAATTTGAACCTAGATACGGAAATATTCGTTGTTTTTTACTCAATCATTGACCTTTGATTATTTTTATTTATCAACTCGAGTACGCTAAAGCTCCCCCAGATTCGTTTTGTGAATGTTGAAGATGAAGATGAGCCTTGGTGATGAGTCTTAAAGATGATCCTTGATGATGAATCTTGAAGACGAACTTTGATGATGAATCTTAAAGACGAACATTGATGATGAATCTTAAAGACGATCCTTGATGATGAATCTTAAAGACGATCCTTGATGATAAATCTTAATGACAAACCTTGATGATGAATCTTAAAAATAAACCCTGATGATGATTCTTGAAAATAAACCCTGATGATGATTCTTGAACATGATTCTCAAAGATAAAAAGATATTGAAGTTTTTAGACAGTGGGGAAAGATTCCGATAGAAAATGATTACATGAAAAAGACGAACTAAAGGAGGACAATTTCGAGGGAATAGTAAACGCATTGATTAATCTTTAATTTATCTACTGTCGGAAAAGGGTTTCTTGGTATTGGCTGGTCCCTTCTGGTCGCTGGACTGACCAGTCGTCTTAGAGTTTCTGAGGAAGCATTAGTAGTGGTGATGTAGCGAGAGAGGCGACGGTATTGGTGGTAGTGGATGGGCAAATACAGGCTATGCATAACAATCGATCTCGCTGGAAACTATGGGGGTGGTTGGTCAGCGAATGGATAAAGGAGGGTGCCCGAAGGTGTTCAGGGTTGGGAAGTAACACGATGTAGGGTGGAGAAAGGGGTCCGTCTGCCGACACAAGACGAGCAGCCAAGTCTGAGATAGCCACTACCCAACACCCCATCTGCGGTTCGTCTTCCTCATTTTTCTTTTACCAACATTCGCTTCCGATCAAAATTACCTTTTCTCCACAATCCCTTTCCACCTAATCACTTTCAATTCCATTTCAAACTTTCCGAAAAGATTTAAAACCTCTTTCCCTAATGTACGTTCTTTTAGGTATCCTTAGGCATCCTCCAATGTTGTAGTTTTCTTTTATCTTTAGGTATCTTTAGGTTTCCATCATCTTTAGGTGTCTTTAGCTTTTCTATATCTTTAGCTACCCCGTTCTTTTAAAACACCTTTAGTTCCAATCCTTAGGCATCTTTAGGTATCGTAATTGTTAACTACTCATAAATATATAAACCCACATTTATAACGTTTTTTCGGAACTCGGTGTTTCTGAATTGAGTTTGAAAAATGGTGAGATTTTATTGTTGCCTTTCTAACTTGTTTCTGACAAACGGTTCCGAAAGAGAGGCGAACAGATTTCGCGAGGCACGTACCGAAGCCGGAGACGAGCGAAGCCATCGGTCAACCAGCATTACGGCATTTGCATGTTATTTACTCTCGAGCTACCGAGTACATTTGTTTGGATTATCCCTGAAATAAACCAGCGTGCCCGCGTCCACTGCCCTCTCAATGCTCAACCGTGTTACCAGCCGTTGTCGTACGGAGCGGCTCCCAGGAAAGCAGACAAATGGCCCCAGTTTGTCCACTTTATGCTCTTCTACATCATTCCAAGGACATAGCAATGTTTCCGCCTTGTCTCTAGAAATTCAACTTTTTTCCTCCTTTATAGCTTGCGAGAAATCTATAACAGTCCTCGCAAACAGTTCATTGACTTAGAACCCACCTCGACTTACCTTCTCTCAATAAAACCAATATTCGTCCGGATTTTTCATTCCCGCTGAATTCTAAATTGCATTGGTGTTCTAAAACTGTTTAGAACACCAAAAAGAAGTTTTAAAAGTGTAAAACCCTTTTAAAATTTTCGGTACGTAGAATTGTATTCATTCTGGAATTGTATTCATTCTGGAATTGTTCGAATTAATTCTGGATCAGAATAAGTTCTAGAATTTTTAGAATACTTGCGGAACAGTATAGTGGAAATTAACATGATTAAACGATTTATCGATCTCGCTGGAACTGTAGATGAAAACTTTTGTCTTTGGGAAAATAGTTGTGTGGCAGCATATTTTGTGTCATTATTCCGAGCATTTAAAAACAATGGAAAATGTGCAGTAAGAGTAAAAAAGATCGCAAAGGTTTACAAAGACAGGTATACGTAACATTGGAGAGAGGACAAAGGGAGGAAGAAAGATGCGCGGCTCCACGCGATATTCGTAAATTTATGGCAATTCCGTCAATTAAGTCGAGTGAAGCAGAGTCATAACATAAATATGTAAACGGCAACATACGTCTCCGTGAGCACCATATAAAGCCCCGCTTGTCCATCAATGTCTCCGCGAAAGAGAGCCAACATCCTCGTAAAATGCATACTACTCGGTAAAATGGCAATGGCCCCCGCTTATCATACTACGTACCGCATAATGCTGCATGTTTCAACTCGATATTTCTATGAACCTTTGAGAAATCGGGACTTAAATCTTCTACAAATTCGCATTTATAATGTCCACCAATAACGAATGTCCTAGAAATCGAATTGAATTATTCTTTATCCTTTCAAAATGACTGTCCCGAGCAATTTTATTGCAAATTAACATTGCTGGACATTAAAATCATTCCAAGGGAATATTCGTTCAATTTTCCTCTTGTCAAGATAATTTTTTCAGTCTCAGATTCCAGAAATAAGTTTGGATTCATTTTCCAAACTTGAAAATATAATGTTTTTGAAAGCATAAACATGTATTTATTCTTAATTCTTTCGTGTTTTTTTTCGAAATTGATACGAAATTTTTTAGACTGTTTTTGTAAAGATTAGTATTAGATTAAAGTAAAGATTGTAGTAAATATAATAATAAAAATGTGTAATAAAAATAGTAAACATTCGTATTAGATTATTATTGCAAATACGAATTTTTGTGAATGTTTTTGGAATATTAAAAGATTCTTTTGAGTTTCGTAACTCTTTGGCAGTAGGGAACAAAATGAATGTTTAGCATCTACATTATTTGTTTAGTTTCATTTCATTATCTTCGGAGGCGCTGGCTCGACGATTTTATGCAAATAGACTGAGCAGACAAAGTTTTCCTGTACCTTCTCTAACCCCTTGAGCTCTTTGTCCTTCCAGAATCATCGTCTCTGAACCGAGGGGGTTGACTTTAACTCGAACCCCCTTCATCAGTGACAAAGTAAATTTAGGACCGCTGAATGTCGACCTTTCTGTCCTTCTTACACCCTCATTACGATTATATTCCGACTTTTCTTCATCTCCCTGAATATAATCCCTTATATACTCTTTCCTATCTCACCCGACCGATATATTCATAATTCATTAGACTGTTCCTTTAGACCTCATTAATCCTTTGATTAACTGCATTTCGTTATTTAAATCAGACCTCTTATTCTATATAACGCACTTCGTTATTCATCATGACAGTGAAAAATGTACCCTAATGCAACATAAAAGTGTTTCATATATATTGTAATTGCAGCCGATCCTATCAAGTGATTATTTTAAATGATTGCTTGTCTTTTCGGTTATAATCTCATTATTTATTGTAATTTTTCATGAATGGAACCTCTTTTAATATTTTTTTACATTCTTTCTTTCTTTTTTACATTCTTAGAATACATTCTTTCTTTCTTTTTTACATTCTTAGAATACATTCTTTCTATCTTTTTTACATTCTTAGATCCTTGTTTAGAAATACTGTCACATTGTTTAAAATAAATTATATTAGACAACAGGATGAAGTTGAATTAATTGGAGAAAAGATTTGAATGTGGAATTGTGCGAGACGATCGTTTGTGCATAATGATGTGATTGTAATAAGTTGCAAGTTGTGAATGAAAATTACTTGAAAACTAAGTTTAAATGTTTAATCTGCAGCTAATCAAGGAACACATTACAGAGAGAAAATCACATTTCAACAGAGCGGAGATTTGGTGATGTGGGTGAATTGTGTTCAGTCGAAATACAATGCTGTGTGTACATGTGTACAAATGTGCACTTAAGTGTGCATACAGTCAATACCATTATGACCCCTCTCTTGGTGCTGATATGTACCTTTCGTACACACGTGCACGGAAATGCCTAGGACTTTCGTATCGACGCATGCACGTGTCGTTAATGAGACCTATTCCCCAACTTAGGCCCAAATTATAATCGTAACTATTTTAGAGAAATTATCTTATCACTGCAACTCCATCTTCCCTTCTTTCCTCATTATTATCAACTCTACGCTCCTCTTGTTACGACTTCTCTCCCACGATAGTACTTGCATTCAAATTGAACCACCTTTATAGTTCAAAGTGAAGCACTTTCATGATTTGGACCATTTTGAAGATTCAAGTTGAACTGCTTTTAGGATTTGAATTGGACTATTTCTGGGGTTCAAACCGAACTATTGTTAAATTGAATTGATATTAAACTGAACTGTTATCTAATTGAACTGTCATGAAGTTGAACTATCATCAAGTTGAACTATCATCAAGTTAAACTATCATCAAGTTGAACTATCATCAAGTTGAACTATCATCAAGTTGAACTATCATCAAGTTGAACTATTTTCAGATTGAACTATCTTCAGTTTGAACTATCATCAAAATGAAGTATTATCAAGTTGAACTATCATCAAGTTGAACTATCATCAAGTTGAACTATCATCAAGTTGAACTATCTTCAGTTTGAACTATCATCAAGTTGAACTATCTTCAGTTTGAACTATCATCAAAATGAAGTATTATCAATCTGAACTATCATCAAGTTGAACTATCATCAAGTTGAACTATCATCAAGTTGAACTATCATCAAGTTGAACTATCATCAATTTGAACTATCATCAAGTTGAACTATCATCAAGTTGA
Source organism: Ganaspis sp. Gsp50 (assembly GCA_011057455.1). Lineage (NCBI taxonomy): Eukaryota > Metazoa > Arthropoda > Insecta > Hymenoptera > Figitidae > Ganaspis > Ganaspis sp. Gsp50. The sequence goes on from WNHD01000686.1 coordinate 17,164, forward strand.
ACTATCTTCAGATTGAACTATCTTCAGTTTGAACTATCATCAAAATGAAGTATTATTAATCTGAACTATCATCAAGTTGAACTATCGTTGAATTATCATTAAGTTGAACTATCATCAAGTTGAACTATCTTCAGATTGAACTATAATCAAGTTGAACTATCATCAAGTTGAATTATCATCAAGTTGAACTACCATCAAGTTGAATTATCATCAAGTTGAACTATCATCAAGTTGAACTATCATCAAGTTGAACTATCATCAAGTTGAACTATCATCAAGTTGAACTATCTTCATGTTCAGATTGAACTATCTTCAGATTGAACTATCATCAAAATGAAGTATTATCAATCTGAACTGTCATCGAATTGAACTGTCATCAAATTGGATCACCTTACTGATTCGAAATAATTACATTGACAATTGAAACTGAACCACTTGAGGGGCCAACTTGAACTATATTGACGATTCAGACGCAATAACCTTAATGCGAATTAAATGGACCAATATTGACAATTGGAATTGAAAAACAACTTTGTGCATGTAATTAAAATACATTTTAATCAAATTGAATGTGATTAAATATTTTCATTTTAATTGAGCGTTGTAAGTATTTTGAATTTTCGCTCCTGCAAGATGAAAAAGATGAACCTATTATTAAATGAATTTTAAAAATATACCAATCAAGAATCAGACAAATTTTAATTCGTCTTGAATTTACCTCTCGAGGAATATTAATTCAGCTGGAAATAAAGTGCATTTAATTTTTGATTATACGTTTTGCCTGCATTAAACTGAAATAAAAAGAATACAAATTCTCTTTCTTTGTTAAATCACAATGTTTGCACATATTTAATCAGTAAATTGCGATTTTAAAATACGTGAATACAGAGAACAAAGGGTAAATGTGTATTTATAGATAAAGTGGTAAATGTTTATAGCTTTTTAAGCACATTTTCAGAAATACCGGCAGGAATCTGTTTCTGCATCTCTTTCAGGTAAATTATAGCGATTCCTCATAGATGTAGAGTACTCGTCGCGTTACCGGAAGCTGGTTGAAAAAAGGGTGCGATAATAAAGAAAGAGGGAAAAAAAGAGAAACTGTCGTAACGCGCGGGAACTTTTATTATCCGGCTTTAATTTAAGCGGCGTTAGTCGCTCCGTCACGGGGGACTCCAGGTGTGAATTAAACACGCAGCGCTGGCGTATCCTCTTCTGGTAACAATGCGCGGCATAATTAAATGTGTGTTCTAACAAACGCAGTGGTTGCATATAACGCGCGCTTTATGTACCGTAGGTAACATCGAAAGAAATGGAGCCTGCACTTTTCCTTCTTCAATTTATTTCGTCTTTTCGTATCATCTTTCTCCCTTTTCCGATTTTCATTCTTAGTTATTTTACATCCGAATGCGATGCTTCCGAGCAGAATCAGAAATTATCCAAACGTCTCACAATTTGGACGTTGTTATCAAAACTTAATTAATTAATCACTATTTTAATTATGTATCACTATTTTAATTATGTATCACTATTTTTACATTCTCATCAAAAATGAGAGTGTATTCAAAATGTGTTTTTATGTATGTATAATTGCTTTCTCGTGGTTCTGTTTTTTTGATTAATTGTCGTGGGGCTTTTATGGACATTCAAAGTGGGTAAATTAAAGAAATTAATTTCGTTTGAAATACTCACATTTAGTAGACATTGTTATTTCTCATTAATTAATGCTTATCGTAAAAGTATTTGCATTTTCGATACGAACATTTCGTGGTTATTATATTGATTTTATAATTATTACAGAGGCTGTAATTAATCAAACGCATTAAATAATATTCTTCGTAAATATGTTCAATTAATGACTATTATAATTACTAAGTACAGCGCCTGTAGTAATTATAAAATCAATGAAACAACCACGAAAGGTTATTTAGAAGCGTATAGCCTAAATTAAACATTTTTATTAACCTAAGTGCTCACGTTTGGTTGCAAAAACTAAGTTGCAAAAATTCAACGAAAAATGATCCAGAAAGCAAGTCTTATGAAAATTTTGTGTAGTAAAAATTTATTAACGTTTATTTATCAATGAAAAGTCACTCTAATGAGAATTGAAGAAAGGATCGTTGGAAAGATATATACTAGTAAAATGTTGAGGTTTGCTTTGACATTAATCGAGATATTCATAAAGATTACTTATGAAAGTGATGGTGTTATGGAAGTACATATTGATGATAGGAAGTTCGTTTATAGTAAAGCGTTCTACATAAACCACGTGCAAAACTTTGAGTGAAGTGTCTAGAGAGCACATTGGCAGAGTGGAGGTTTATACGTGGGCTGAGAATTATGCTACGGTTAAGGGAAATCTGTAGGTCGTAGATATAGAGAAGAGAGGGGAGCTTCAAAGGAGGGCTGCAGCATCCTGGCTCTGGAAACTGCTGATTCGAAATTAACGAAAATTAATTGGCGACCGTCGCGACATTAATTCCCGAGATTAATTCCCCGATGTGCTAATTGATATCGGCGACACCCGAAAGCCCAACGCTTCGTTATTTCCCCAACAAAATTCTCACACTTTTGCAATCGACGTATTTTTCGTGCGACACCTCGTGATGAAAAAGCTGGCCTTCCATGTTGTTTGTAAACGAAGCCAATAACGCTACTACTAAAGACAGGCGTGAATTTTCCACGCGGATTTTTCAACAGTCGAAAATGTAATTATTCAAGAGCATTTAATTACATTGTCCTTGTTTATTATGAAAAGTCCTTTGTGATACATACAATGGCTTCTATTATAAAAATAAAATTATGTATATTATGCAACATTCGTGTTTTAAACTTTAAAGCAGTTTAATCAAACCAGCAGATTCGCAACAAAATCCAGGCATAATGATTCAGAGAACATTGGAAAATCGTGACAATAATTATATTGGAAGGATGATAACAATTCGTAATTATTTAAAGAAATAATGGAAACTTGAGTGATTACACACAATTGTGACATTCTCGTCTATATTTTTAATGAAGAAGCGATGGCAATTTCATGAGTTGAATAACTTTGGGATCGGAGATGCGTTCCTTGGAGACATGCGGCGCCTGCGGAAAGCACGTTTCCGGGAAACCGCGAAATGGCCTGACAATTAAAGTTTTAAGCTTAACACTGGCCGTTTTACGCCGCCACAAGACAGCGCATGAAACTCGTAAAACCTAACATAATTAAACATAAAAATATTCCCAGCCCACCCGACTTAGCGACTCCCAGCACTTGTGCCACTGCTATTGCCGACCAAACGAGACGAAGTGAATAAAAAGCCATCTTTATTACAATAAGCTTTAATTAACGAAACGACGATGATTGCTCAGTCTACGTTCTGGACTTTAATTTATGATGACTAAAACTGTCGCATTTTCCAGACCTTTAACTGGCCTTTATATCCCATTAACATATTCACTTTTCGACCATATTTTCTAATTGAATTTATTCAATCTTTCATTTTTAGTTTCTTTTATCATTTTGATTTTGATTTGAATTTTAATTTTGACTTTGATTTTGACTTTGATTTTGACTTTGATTTTGACTTTGATTTTGACTTTGATTTTGACTTTGATTTTGACTTTGAATTTGACTTTGACTTTGATTTTGATATCTTTTGTTTTAGTAAATTTTGATCTTGATGCTCTTTTATCTATATTTTTCTCTTCTAATTTTAATAGACTTTGATTTTGACTTTGATTTTGATTATCTTTTGTTTTAGTAAATTTTGATCTTGATGCTCTTTTATTTATATTTTTCTCTTCTAATTTTAATAGACATTGGTATTTAATTATCTTTGATTCCAATAAACTTCGATCTTTAATTATTTTTAACCTTCATTGACCTTTTTATGAATAGAAGTTTGAATACATTTTTAAATAAATGATCGGGTTCTAAAGAAAGAGAGTAAATTTGAAACAAAACGGTATAATTCAATGATTGTACGATAGTATAATGATAGTATAATGATAATGATGATGGTACACAAAATTGATTAAGAATCCCTAGTCGAAATTTAAACCCTACTTTCAGTCTACTTCATGGTTTTATGGATTAACAAGGATGTAAAGTAGGATAAAATTGACCCTACTTTGAATCCAAAACTTGACACAAATTTATCTTTTTTCCACTGAAAAAGAAAGAGAGATTGAAAAAGAAAGAGAGATTGAAAAGAGGGTTTACGAGTTTCTAAAAAAAACAATGAAATTCTTGCAATTGGGATTGTTGAAAATTTAATCAGATTCTAGGAGAAGCTATGTAGGTTCTAAATTTCGACTCGGGATGTCAACAAACAAAGAAGATGAAACAAGAATGACGAAACAAGAGTGATGAAAAAAGAATTGCGAAACATGATAAACAAGAAAACTTGTAAAAAAAAGCTTTAAGGAAAATGTTGCTAAGGATTTAACAAAAATTATGCAAAGCGTGTCAAAGGTTTAAGAAGTTTAAGATAAGCCTATGAAATATTCGAAATGTTATAAAAGTACATTCTACAAGGATTTCTGTATTTTTTATGATTTCTCAAATAGTCGCAGAAATTGCTTTACAGTTCTGCATCTGGGTTATTGCCCATAAATAGGCAGTTTCAATCGAACACTCGATCATTAATTTTACAGGACCTAGCAACCCAATTGGGTTATATAAAGAAGAAGTCAATCTACAAGACAAATACAATTTAATGTGACATTGTTATTTTAGCAAACTTTATTGCCTCGCAATTATTCAATTTCCAGAAATTTGCTGCTTAAGAAACGTCAACGGTCGATCTCGCTTTTCAAATCACTGCAAAATTATTTTAAAACATTTTCGTCAAAAGAGCATGTTGAGAAAATGTATTAAATTTAATTTTCAGTTGTACATGTTTTAAAATCTATTTAAAGATTTTTTTGTTGAATAATTAATTATGAAACTTTTGTTTAATATCAATTGACTCAATAAATGCAAACAATTCTTTATTCCATTTTGTGCGTTCTGTGTCGCACAGAATTAAGTGTAGAATCAAAATCGTGATGTAATGTGATCAAAATTTGTGACTCAATAAATGCAAACAATTTTTTTCGTATGACACAAAACTAGTTGTAGGAATTAAAACAGAAAAAGTGGAGAAACATGAATCCCAAACGAAACTGAAATTTAAAAAGAGAGAAAAGAGAGAAAAGGAAGAGAAGGAAGAAAAGGAAGAAAAGAGAGAAAAAATAGAAAAGAGAGAAACGAGAGAAAAGAAAGTTAAAGGAACAGGGATTTTAAAAGAGACACGAATGGAAAAGAATCAGGAATATTTAAAGACACAAAAATGGTAAAAGAAAACTGAAAGAGCAGTAAATTGGGAACGAAAATGACAAAAGCATTGAAAAGGCCGGGATAAATTGACAAGACTGAAAAGAGATGTTTAAGAAAGTAGTGCCCTGAACCGAAATCTCGATATGTGATGATTATCGGGGTCTAACGGAGACAGAGAGAAGTTTATCAGCAGGTAAACGTATGCTCGTCGTTTTGAAGTAATAAATTGCCGGCGCCGGTCGATGCTTTGCGTCAGGTTATTCGCGAAAGTTGGAATTTATGCTCGGTTGTTTATGATCGCCAAGTGATAAGGGATCCGCGCTACATGACAAATGATCCCGTAATGAAAAGTGAAAGATACTGTACAGAGAGAACGCGGCCGCATAAATTTCAATGATTTAATGCGTCACACGCGCCGCTACTCCATGGACTAGCTTTGTACAACGAGAATCGATAAAACTTTGCCATCGATCTCCACTCAATCGATCGACAACCCACTATCTGAAAAATCATCAGGCTCATTGATCTTTCCGGTCGAAACTACAAAGCGTTCTTTCACGATTCTTATTCTGCAATAGCAATCCTTTTTTTCTATACTATCTTTGCCTACACTATTTTTTGTATATTATTTTTTGCTATACTGTTATTTTTTGTAATACTATTTTCTTAGCTATATTTTTTTTGTAATAATTAATTTTTTATGTTAAAATAGATATGTAATAAAGTAGGTGTATAATAAAATAAATAATAAAATAGGTGTATAATGAAATAAATAATAAAATAGGTGTATAATGAAATAAATAATAAAATAGGTGTATAATGAAATAAAGGTGTATAATAAGATAAATAATACAATAGGTGTATAATAAAGTAAATAATAAAATAGATGTATAATAAACTAGGTAATAGCATTTCAGAATAATTAGAACTTGAAGACTACATTTTGTTAATATTTTTAGTAGTACAATTTCTAAAGAATTTCTGAATAAAAATAATTGAAAAGTTTTTCAGACGCTTTAATTTTATTAACAGCTTCAAAATTAGAAACTATATCGACTTGGCAAAAATTAGTTTCGGGTACATGTAATTGAAATCGATGCTATATTTTTAAAATTTAATGTTAATTTTTTTGTGAAAATCTGTGACTTTCGTATGCTAAAATTTCTACTCGTTGATGTATGAAAAATGTTCTAAACGTGAAGGTGATTAAAAAAATTACAGTCGAAGTAATTGTGAACGACAGTTGAATAAAAAAAAATGTTAAATTAGTAAAAAGTCAAATCCTTTATTACAATCAAGGATTCATTACAATAAATGAGTCATTACAATAAAGGATTTATTACAATAAAGGATTTATTACAATAAAGGATTTATTACAATAAAGGATGTATTACAATAGGCGATTTATTACAATAAAGGATGCATTACAATAAGCGATTTATTACAATAAAAGAATTTAATAAAAAATGATAATTCAAAACCTTAATAAGCACACGAAATACAGTGTTTATAGTACGAAGTATATTATTTATAGTACGAGATGTAGTTCCAAGCAACAGCATAAATTATACATTCCCCTTTTTAATTACGGCTTATGATCAATAAGAGATTTTGATGAAAATAATAGTGTAGAGTAGTGTCTATGAATCACATTATCATAAGTTTTGTAATGGACAAAGGGTGCGAGTGTCACATTAGGGGTGACGATTGGCTGCAGGATATCACGGAAATTATCGTGAAAGTCCATCGATCGAGTGGAGAATAACGTAGAAACACTGGCTAGGTAGGGTGCTTAGGTGTTACAATGATTATCCGAGAGGGACAGCGAAAGGTAATTATGCCCGATAGAATCAGCGAGTGAGAATGAGATAGACCCATACTTTACGTCGACGAATAAACAGAGATGAATATAGTTGCCAACCCGACATACCCAACAAGGACACACAATCCTCGTAATTACCTTGAAGTGAGCTGCCTTCGACTTCCAAAGCCGTCGAAACTTTGTAATAAATAGTGTTTCTCTGCAATTGGATTTTACTAAAGCTACAAACTGACACCTTTAATTACCCAATCAACACTTGTATTTTTAATTTTTATCATCGTCTTTCCCAATACTATTCCGTTGCACTGCTTTATAGATACTAAAATCATTTTTGAACTCCTAGTAGTTTAATAATAATCGACAAATATAATTTTTGTCCAAGAGTTTATGTTTCTAGGCCATGTTCTTTTATTATCGATATTTATCAAAATCTCGCATTTATCCAAATTACAATCTCACATTTATAGAATCGAGATCAAAATTACAATTTCACAATCTGATTAAATTTAAATAGTAAATTACTAAATTTAAAGTTATATTTATGACAAAATTTTGCAACCTAATTTCAAGATATTCAATCCAATCTCAAGACTAGTGAATTTAACAAAATTGACTTTAACAAGGTTGAATTTTCCAAAATCGGATTTAATAACATTGAATTTACTAACATTAACGAAATGACGCTGGATCGAGTGATTTGCATGACTTTTAATAAGTGGACTAAATGTAGTTGTGCGAACTGTTTATTTTACTTTCACGCCATTTTATTCTTTTATTTTGTTTGAGAATGAGTCTTATAAATATCTTATCTCAGGACCGAAGGTACTAACGTTGACTTGTTAAAAGTGCACAACCGTCCCAACACATTCTCCATTCAATACTGATGCACTTTAGATTGATCAATGCGAGAGCCAGCTGATCGATGCGAATCATCGCCTCAAGGTGCTGCCCTCGCGCGACTCCTTTTGTTACCAAATTGAAAAGGCGCGTAGTTTTGAAAATACGCGCCTGAAATTTAATCCTTAGTTGCAAATCACACATTCCAATTCTCTAAAAACTGTAAACTACTTTTAGCAAAGTAAGCCATTTTGACTGAAGTTATACAAATTTTGACGAAACTACAAAATTTGACAAAATTAAACAATATTTTACCGAAATTACACAATTTAAAGTTATAAAAATGTTAATAAGTTACTAAGTTAATAAGTTAAAAGTTATAAAAAAATGTTTGCAATTTAATTTCAAGATATTCAATCCAATGTAAAAACCAATGACTAACAAATTTGACTTTAAGAAGGTTGAATTTTACAAACTCGGATTTAATAACATTGAATTTACCAACATTAACGAAATGACGCTGGATCGAATGATTTGCATGACTTTTATGTTTCTCTTTTACTAAATTACTTGCTGAAACAATAGGAAAATTTTCAAGGTCGAGGTATTATAAAACGCTAAATGAAAGCACGTGTAAAGGTGCACTATATCTAGAGGTAATTAAAGTTGATGAGTTTGGGGATAAGATTTAATCCATAATCTATTTCCGTAATAAGGAATCTCTAATGAGCTAAAGTGGATAAGGAGCGGCGAGAGGTTACGTGTATGGTTAAGACAGACCTCGTGGCAGGAATTGGATCGAGAGAGAATGTTGCGAAAACGGGGAGAAGATCGCGAAGGCGTTGGAGAAGGGAGTTAATTAAGCCATCCTAATATAACTCCTCCTCGTGCCGCAAGTTATCGAGAATTATTCTGCAAATGTGTCGACCTCAAAGACAATGCCATTGCTAGGCAAATTTATTTGTATCGTTTGCCACCAAACTCAACCCCTCTCCTCTTCTCCCTTTTCATGAAACAATTCCGACCAAACTTATGCCACGCACAAGTTTAATTAAATTATCCCTGGCCTTTGCCCTTCTCCCAGGAAAAGATTTTCTATTTAATACACAATTAAGCATCAATTGTACATTCATCATTTCAACATTGTTCTTGCTATTTAATGGGTTTCTTATATTTTAATAGTAAATGCAGTTACATTTCTTTTGATAAGATTTCTACTTAGGGATGTATTCCTCAATGTCTACTTAGGGATGTATTCCTCAATGTTAAGTAAATAATGTTTTTGCATCAAAACATTAATAAATTTTGTATCGTTTTATGGAACTTTAGCAACGTAGTTCAATAATTGTCACTGTTAATAAGTTCTTTTACTGGAAAAAGGTTAATTCAGTTCAGTAAGTTCGGTGTAACATTGAATGGTATAGAGCTCGTAAAATTGTAATTTATGTCACCTTGAATTAATTTGGCATTTTGATTGCGGGTTCTGATGTTAATATATAATTACCCAGACATCTGTTTTGTGTTCTGTTAGCTATTACTATTCATTTCAAAAGAGTTTTATTTTAATTCCCTTTGCTCGATAAATTGTATGAATAAAGTTTCCAGAAGTCATATGGCATTGAATCTTAATCTAAAATAGTATAATAATTATTGTCAATAGTGAAACATGATAGTAAATGTAATTATTATAATTGCTAGTGGTGGTTTGGAATCGCTAATAATTATAACAATGGTATTAATAATATTAAAAAACTAATAATGGTAGTAATAACAGTCAAAAAACTAATATTGATGGTAATAAAATTCAAAAAACTAATAGTGATAGTAATAACATTAAAAAAACTAATAATGATAGTAATAACATTAAAAAAACTAATAATGATAGTAATAACATTAAAAAAAACGAATAATGAAATTCATATAAATAAAAATAATAACATTAAAGGGAAATAATAAGAATCATCAGCTCATATGTAAACATTTTAAGCATATTAACAATAATAAATCCTAATTTGATTAATCTCTATAATTATATTACCGAGCACTTGAGCAATTAAACTGAGTGATTACAATTGCATTATTACATAATGAATTAAGCAATAATTAAATTGTGTAAATATTGAATTAGGTATTGATCTAGAGAGAAAGATTGACAAACATGGGTAAAAGAGATTTGAACATTAGTTCTGGCGAATTCGAAAGTAAAATATGCTAGGCAGTAACATTGCCGCTTTGGTAATTATGATCGTTACGGTAATTATGTGCTGACGTTTTCCTCGATATATGTGTTGCTACCAAGCGAGCCATCCACCGTGAAGACTTCCCAGAAGCCATCAGTTCGACCGACCACTCGACACGTTAAGAGAGATCTACTTGCCGGCTTGTCCGAGAGGAATAAATTATTATTATTGCGCCGTTAAATCCGTCCAATCTCTCTCCCTAGATGGATTTTAATATGAGAACTTATGTGCCTTGCAATGACTATATAAACGATACTTCTCATTGCAAAATAAGCTATCGTTTCTCAGAACACGTCTACTCGTTTTATATTATTAGTTACATGATGTTCCATAAATCAAATTACCATTTTTTCTAGCAGGCAAATTATTTACTGATAAATCCTTAGCTAAGATGCAAACTTACAAGGCTTTGCATTTAACGCCGCGTGCAAAATTTGACGATTTGTTGCAGCCTAAAAGTCAGTCTCGCCTGTAACTGTTTTTGTAATTTAAATGTAAATAATTGTTTGTGTTGCTGATTTTGAATCCGTAAGAATCTGGATTGATATTAATAAATTGATAACACGTGATTCATTTGCATGATAATTTAGTTGTAGGATTCGATAAGGTAATTTATATTTCATGTTTGATAATAACTTTGTGTAATCTATGTACGGGCTCTTCTGAGAAAGCTTATAGTATTCATGCCGGCCGTTTTCCGAGCAGTCCTTGAGTTATACAATCCTGAAGCCAAGTAGAATCATTAGCGAATGCCTCGGTGTTAATGAGCGTAATTCCAGATATTCCAACGATACTATACAATATCCATGAGCCACATGATGATCCCTCGTACTTCATTCAGTCGATGAGAATCCGTATGTCCAAGCCCCTATTAGCGACACGAATTCCACATAATACTCCAAAATTCAAATTGATGAACATCAGATCCAAACAGTTTAATGAAGACGAAATGACTAGACGTTGAAGTGGCACCTTTGATCAAAGAAACTGGTTCAACTAACAAAATATTTTGACGTGTTTTAGTTTGATAGGGCGAAAGAGTCTGTCAGGAAATTCTAATCCCCATATACACGAGAGTAAAATCATATTAGGTAATCTCCATCCTCTTGATTTTTGACGACCTTTAGCTCTCAAAGTCTTGTACGTAAGAACCCTTGGTGGCTTTTCCTTCTTCTCCTTGTACTCGCCAATGCGTTGCTTTGTTGGTGCTGAAAGCAAAAGCGTGGCAAAGACGAGGAATGTTGCCAGAGCACTTTGTCAGATTTTACACCATCGTCGAGGTTACATAGTCGATCTAATAAAGCCTCTCTCAACGGCGCGCGGCGTTCGCAGTACTTGCGCTCTTTGATGTCTTCGTTAGTCAGCGGCAAGTGACTTTATCTTTTAATATGCAGTTTGTATACGTCAAGCATCGTGCGTTACCAGCTATAATGCAATACATTCAATAATAATTTTATGCTAAAAGCACCCTCGTGTATATAACACTCTGCCTATTTCAAAGTTAAAAATAAAAACCCCAAATTTAAACTCATTTCAAGTCTCTTCAAGCGCCCGTTCGTTTTATGAATAGTTATTACTTTTTATTACTCCCATCATCGATTCTTTTGTTTTATTATTTATTTACACTTTTTTTCTTTGCATGGGCTGAGAATGTATGAAGAGATGTAGTTGTTCGAAGAGTTTATTTTACTTTGACGCTTTCTTATTTTTTTATTTTGTTTGAGAATGAGTCTTAGAAATATCTTATTTGAGGACCGCAGCTACTGATGTTGACTTGTTAAAACTTTACAACCATTCCGACACATAGGGATCTCCATTGAACACTGATGCAGTTTGGTTGGTTGTGGCCTTAAGTCCCTTTCGTCAATGTGAGAGCCAGCTAATCGATGCAAATCATCGCCTCAAGGTGCTGCCCTCACGCGACTCCTTTTGTTACCAACTTGAAAAGGCGCGCAATTTTGAAAATAGACTCTCGTCTGAAATTCAATCCGCAGTCGTAAATCATACATTCCAGTTTTTTAAAAACTTTAAACAACTTTGAACAAAGTAAGACATATTTTGACTGAAGTTAGACAAATCACTGAATCTATAGACAAGTTTTTTCTAAAGTTATACAAATTTTTACTGAAACTACACGAGTACTACACCACCAAGATTAAAATAGATTTTGCAAAAGTTTGAAAAAGTTTGACAAAAGTTTGACCAAAGTTAGTAAACTTTTTATTAAACTCAGTTAAGTTTTTATGAAACCTGTGGGAATTAAAATTCAGCTATGAGGTAATGAGAGAGCAGTGGGAAAATCGATTGCTTCTGCTATCGTAATTTCTAACCACCAATTGCTAATTACTAAGCCCTAATCCAGGGTGGAAAGGGTTAGGATAACAGAAGCAGGAGAGACCAGAATGACACTCTTGGTAATCCCCTGACTGCCTTTCCTCCCCTCTGCTACTGAAACGAATTCATCGAGCAATTGCGCCGCGTTACCTCGGTACTATCGATCATTCGGCAGGTCTCATAATTAGCAATTAACTATATCCATTAGTCACTAATATAATTACCACACGCTACTCCGAACGCCTAACCTGGCATCAGCTTCCTACGCCGACTATCAGCTCGTAGAGGCTGATTTTCGTGGCATTAGTAGGTACATCACGATAATTATTCAATCGATTATTTCCATAGCCAAGAGAGAATTAGGACTAGAGAAAAAGAGAGAGAACGCATCTTTATTTTTTCCCCTGAACCTTCGGATTAGCCACGCGTCCTATTTTCGCCGCACAAGGTCGAGGATCCACTCAAACTCAAGTTTTTATTATCTCGATAGCAATTTCAACTTGGAATTATCATTTTATGTAGGTTCTATTGAAGGTTCTATTGAAGGTATAATTAGAAGCTGTTTAATAACATTTGCAATTGTGTATTTGATGCTATGTTTTATTACTTGTCCTCGTGATTGTTTGGATTTGTGATAAAAATTACTTAACATGATTCAAGAGGTTGCTCAAGATTGTGAAATAAAGTTTGAGTCGTGGTGAAACTTGGTAAAGTGATTCAGCTCTTAAATCCAAGGTGCTCGTAGATGTGGCGAATGCGAAGGGTCAGTGAGTTTCGACCAAGGTATAGTGAGTACAATTATGATAATGTAGTTGAGGTACCTAACCTGAGAAACTCTGTACGCTAGTTCTGGTAGTTCTGATATCGTCTGTGTTTAAACAGCCCAAGCCTTGCTTCTGTGGAAAGCATCAGTGAAATGGTAGATGGAGAATAGAGGGGGGCGGAAGAAGAGGAGGATTGCGAAGGCTACGACGGAAATCTACATAATATAACCAACTATTGTTCAAATAGACGGCGCTCCACAGATTCAATTACCATTGTGATACAATTAATGTTGGAAATTTCATCAAATCGAGTGCCAGGCACGGCTCTTACATATGCATAAGTGAATCGAACAGATCGCACGGATTTCGGAATTCTAAGAAAATCCCACGACAAACTCTACCGATAGTTGTCTGACATTGATTCACAACTCAGGAAATTAAGATTTACTGTTGAATTTCCAATTTAGACGGAGGGAATTATCATAATTATTTGTTAGATTTGTAATTTATTGGATGTATTATTCATTAGTTCATTAAGTAAATGTGACCAAGGGGGAAGGGTTGAGAACTACTGGCTCGCGTGCGAGGAACCATATAAATTCTGATTCCGCAATCAGCGATATCCAAGTTGGTTCTAGGCCGATCCTGGCCCACTAATTCTAACTATCAGCCCTACCTTCTTATATTTACAGTTCGTATAATGGCCATAATCAAGGGTTATAAGGTTATAGCGAATCTGGGAATAATAATTACTTGAAAGTTTGGATTCTGGTGTTACGCTTGGCGCCGTGCTGATCGTGATCCCACGATCTAACAAGGTGCAGGCTAATAGCCACTTTTCGAATCTATAATCATTTTTAATTTTCATCATAAGTTTTATTAACTTTAGTGTTTTCGTCATTTTTATAACACTTAGTGTTTTCGGCTTTTTTATAACATTTAGTGTTTTCGTCTTTTGTATAACATTTAGTGTTTTCGTCTTTTTTACAACATTTAGTGTTTTCGTCTTTTTTACAACATTTAGTGTTTTCGTCTTTTTACAACATTTAGTGTTTTCGTCTTTTTTATAACATTTAGTGTTTTCTATTCATTTACAGACATTCTTTTTTAATATCCATCAGCTTTTATCTAACTTTAGCGTTTTCTATTCATTTATTTGTATATGAACGTTAATACGGCTTTGAACATTTATGGACATTTTTCTATTCATTTTTGCGGAATTCCTGCTTATTATTTCAATTACAGGGTATTTCGATGTTGGCATAATTTCTCGTTTTATTTATAAAATGCTTGAAATGGAAATTAACATTCATTTGAAAGCATTTTATGAGAGTTCTGTAATTATTTTACTGGAAGGACAATCAATCACGTGATATGATAATCTAATGGATATTTCGGTTAATCTTATTATAATTATAGGGTAATTACAGTAGAGTAATTTTTGCCCCGTCAGTTTGACGATAATACCATTAAAATCTTATATACATGCTGAATAGAGTGCATCAACTGTCGAGACTATCGACTTGATCCCACCTATGTCATGTTTAGCAGGTTGACACCTGCGCTAATCGTTCCACTACGAGACTATCAGGAATGGCTCGCAATAGAATCCCAATGATATAGCTATAGAGGTCAAGTCTGCAACCGTATTAGGGACGTGTTAGGGTTGTCGTTGGATCCCACTAGGGACAACAAAAGGACCACACCACACGCAACGAGACGTAACGATGAACAACGTCATATTGCATCCGAATTGCTTTCGCAGCTTCCTGTTTCTCGATTCTTTGCTCTCTCTCTCTCTCTCTCTCTCTCTCTCTCTCTCTCTCTTTCTCTCTCTCTCTCTCTAGAAGAGAATTTACATTTTAATTATATTTAAATAAAGAATCTTCTTAGAGATTTCACCTCTCGAGTAGAGTTTATCTAATTAATCTATTAATCTATCTGATGACTTTCACTTTTAATTCTACTTTTTACATTCTCAGTTTTTTGCAAAAACGATCAAATGTCTTGTTGGAATTTGAATTGTAATTTCAGATAAGTCACGAATCGAGTTTGCAGAGAAGAGCGTATATAAGGGTGGAACTAGTGCAACTCAAACATCTGATTCGGTAGCAAGAGGGGAACTTCTGTGACGAAAGTGTGGAGGTTTCAAGTTCTGATTTATGAAATGTAACAGCCATTATTAATCGTTACGTAAAAATGGCATTTTGGAATTTAGGATGTGGATTTTTGTCAGGATGTGCATGAAACGTATTTAACAACGTACATTACAGTTCGTTATTTTGGTCGATTTATTTTGTTATTTTTTGTCGATTTATTCTGTTATTTTTTGTCGATTTATTCTGTTATTTTTTGTCGATTTATTTTGTTATTTTTTGTCGATTTATTCTGTTATTTTTTTGTCGATTTATTCTGTTATTTTTTGTCGATTTATTCTGTTATTTTTTGTCGATTTATTCTGTTATTTTTTGTCGATTTATTTTGTTTTATTTCATCACAAGAGTACAATGTCGTATTCCTTAACCTTATACCTTGTCGTATGGTTTCTTAACATGCGTATCCAATACAACCAATAACATATATCGTCTTTCATATAGAAAAACTTTTAACCCATGTTTAGCTTTAAGAAAATTAACACAGCGATGCATGGTCAAATAGTAAGCGAACGTTTCATTACAGATGGAAACTACTATCGTGGATCATTATTATTTTGAATGATTATTATCATCGAAGGTAATATAAAGAAATGGAAGAAATGTAAGGAATGGAAGAAACAGAAGAAGTAGAAGAAGTAGAAGAAATAGAAGAATTAGAAGAAATAGAAGAAATAGAAGAAATAAAAGAAATAGAAGAAATAAAAGAAATAGAAGAATTCTGTAACAAGAAGGATTTACGGGTGTTTTGTCTGTTGGAAGTAGGAGCTTGAGTTTTTTGAGCTGCTTTTCGAATCACGAGGGATATTGACGTTTTTATTGAAAGCCTAGAGTCAAAAAGCTATTTATAGAAAAAAATCAGCATATTTGCATAGAAACCGCAAACTTTGGGAAGCGGTGGTCAGTAACTCGATGCAGATTTCGGTAATTTTGGTCTCGCTCGACGTCCATCGCGGTATTACACGAACTTGTGTGTTAGGTCGAGAGACGTACGGGGCTTGGTCTGCAACGGACTTTGCTCGACGATGGCGGTGCTACCGCTTGCTGAGTTGGTAGCCCTGCCAGCCAGCCAGCCTGCCTGCCACCACCTCATTTGAATTTCTAATTAGGAAACCTCCATGCAATTATTGGATTAATGTAAATTACGAGAGCTGGCTCGGTCTCCGCCACCGCCGCACAAGGGTGGAACTCTCTCTCTCTCTCTCTCTCTCTCTCTCTCTCTCTCACTCTCTGTCGCTCTTTGTCTCTCTTACTCTCTAGTGCTCTTTCTTTGTCTCTCTCACTCTCTAGTCCTCTTTCTTTGTCTCTCTCACTCTCTAGTCCTCTTTCTTTGTCTCTCTTACTCTCTCTTTGTCTCTCTTCCCATCCGAACGTCCGTGTCTCTCTCGATCCCTCTCTCTCTCACACACATTGCTTTAGAGTCTCTCTTTCCTGTTTCCGACTCCCCCTTTCCACCTTCGTCTTCCCCTTCTTCCTCTCACCATAGTTAGGGGTTGGGGATAATTAAAATCCGTTGATTAATATGTAAATTTAATAAGATTACTGTTCTAGGAATGCCCGATGCAGACAAGCGAAGCGAGATCCTTTCTTTTTTTTCTTGCTCTTGATTGTATCTTTGGATCAAGGTGGCACTGTTAGGTGCTATCTCTCCTTCGATACCTTTAGATATTCCTCTCACAGATTTCGTAGTCATCATGCTAAGTATGATTATTTCGTGTGATAGATGAATTTGGAAGGCTTGCAGATAATTAGTAGAACATGAGTAAGCAACCTTTTTGGTATTACCATGACATATCTCCTCGATTAAACGTAAGAGGTTATTTTCACACTCTTCCAAGTGTAAAGAAATGTAAAATGTAAAATGTAAAATCCAAGTCTTAAAAACGTAGTTTCTAGTTGGGAAATCATTCTTGAAATCCAAGTCTGAAAAACGTAGTTTCTAGTTGGAAAATCATTCTTGAAATCCAAGTCTGAAAAACGTAGTTTCTAGTTGGGAAGTCATTCTTAAAATCCATAGAGCGAATTAAATAAAATAAGATTGATATATAAATAAAATTTAATTACATCTTCTAATATAAATGAAATAAGGATGATGCTAATTATAATTACCATTTGGAGAATTAATATAGAATATTTTTCGTACTTTTTCACACTCGGTGGTATTTTTGGCAAAATGCTTTAACCGTGCGTTTATATTGGAAAAAATTCTTTCAATTGCTCATTCTGCGTTTTGAATGTGTCAACCGCATGCACCTGCAGAAAAAGTCGTAGAAAGAGAAATTAAAAAATTCAACAATGCGTTCAATCCGAATAAAAATGCAACTGCTCTGCAGGACTGCTGAGTGCAACATTCAGGCAGTATTGTTCATCAATGGATACAATACATTCGATTGGCAGGCCTGGATTTTTACAAACGTTTCCAGTTGCCGAATTTTTTTTACATTGGCGCAAGCGTCGCTATAATCGTCGACGCGTTATTCGCGATTTGCATACGAGAACCAAAGGGTTGTCGAATGGAAAGGAGAAAAGGGGGTGTGGGATAACGACTGATTTTACGGTCACAGTCATTTTTACCGTAAGCCTGTAAAAAGTATCCGGATGGCGTTTTTCGAAATCCTATTTCGTCAACTCGTTACGACTGCCCATGGGTCGTGTTTCCATTTTTTCGTCCACTTTTCTGCCTGGTGCTTTTATGTAAAAGACTTTTTATGTCGCTGTAAAATTTTTCAAATTATCGTTCCATCATTCTTATCAGACTGTTGTGCTAGAAAACTATTTGCTTTGAAACAAAATATTTTCAATTTTCTTGATGCAAAGAGGGTCTAATTCTTGATTTGTTTTCTTAGTTGGGTATATATGCAAATTACGTATGCAAAAAGGGTCTAATTCTTGATTTGTTTTTTTAGTTGGGTTGTATATTACGTCAGCAAATATCGATGATGACATTTTCTGGTGATTCTGGAATAAGTTAATTTGGAGAATAGAAGCAAGTTTGAAACATTTGAAAGTCATTATTTTATTTTGTCAGAGGCAGATTTTATGAGTGAAGGGGCGAAGCTATTCTATGTTGTGAAGGGGTTGAAAATGGGGGAGGGATGAAACGGCAACAGCTATTCTGACGGTGATAATAATTATGGATATTGAGAATGGCTATCATTGACGTAGCACGTTAATGCACGTGCCACTGCCGACAGTGGTACCACTCGCGTTTCCACTAAACAAATTTACTCTCACCCATTTTGATGGCCTAGACGAATCAACGAAGCGTTGTGAAATTTTTCGCGAAAAAAAAATTTGTGCACTCGTTTCAGCGTCCGGTCAATTAGCCTACTGTACCTATAAAATTCTCTACATTCGGTTCGCAGGCACAAATGGAATGCAATTTTATTTCTCTACTGGCACATCGTGAATTCAAATTCGCAAAAGTTGACGATACGAGTCTGTGACTCGAATTCGTGTCATTTATTTGGCAAGGTGATCTGCTCCAAATGGCCAATTTTCCTAGAATAGTCTCCTTTTTTGAAAAAAGTCAATGGCAAAGTTGATAACTCTTCGTTTTTCGTTCTATTTGAAATGGATATCACTATTCGTTGCTTTGTTATAATCTATGGTTGTATTTCAGAATAATGCTTTCATCGAACAATTCTTCAAAATAATATTGAATTTTGGTTCAATTTTAATGTGCTTTCTAATTGTCTTCTTGAAACAATTAAAAAGTTGATGTATTTATTTTTTCGTTAAAACTACGAATGATAGAAAAAATTAGTATAGTTATTTTTATATTGGTTAAAAAATGAAAAACATTGTTCTAAAGGTTATC
The DNA here is from genome assembly GCA_011057455.1 of Ganaspis sp. Gsp50. Taxonomy (NCBI): domain Eukaryota; kingdom Metazoa; phylum Arthropoda; class Insecta; order Hymenoptera; family Figitidae; genus Ganaspis; species Ganaspis sp. Gsp50. Next base: position 36,439 of record WNHD01000686.1, read on the forward strand.
TTTTTTTCTGTTTCAGGTGAGAAATTCCTCATTGATGAATTACGAGGGCAATTTGAGAGCAGGTTTGATACAACAAACTTCTTTTTGCTATAATTCTGGAAAAATTGAATAAAGTAATTGGCTTAAAATAATAGCATGAGAGTGGCCTTTGAGAAAGCTATATTTCTCTTTGACGGTTGCATTATATTCTATTATATCGTAAAGTATATTATAATGATATATAATGAAGAAAGTAAACGACATTGGAAACCACTGGGACGAAGTGTAATGAGCCAAACTGCCTCGATGGCGATGCGCAGTGCCGCGATATAATAACATTAAGCTTTATTTAGGTGGAATTTAACTTTAAAACGTGACTCAGAGTAATTATGCGAAGAGTGAAACAATGCCCGTGGCTTGGTCCCGCGTGATATATATGTCCATGGGTTTTTTGCAAGACAAAGGCAGTTCATACTAACGTACAAGCATTTGCCACCGCAAGGACTTCTATTTCGTAGCCTCATTTTTACAAAAAGGAAGCCCGCTCATGAAATTATATTTTACAACTAAAATTACGATTTTGCATCCCTGGATAATTTTATTGTTTGCAGCTCTTCAACTTGGTTAATGAACGCGGGTAAAAATTGTTGGCTTAATAAAGTAGTTAGGTCGCTTTGCTGCATAATTATTTTCATGAATGGTCGGACATTAGTAATGTTGAGAGCTAAAGAACGCAATTAAAAAAATAAATTCGTCTAACGATACTTATTACCGAGTAAATTTATTATTTTTTGCGTTGTTATAATGCAGCTTTGTTTAAAAAAAACTGGAATTTAATTTGACATGGAAAATTATGCAAATCCATTATTAAAATTAATTAATTGGAAAATTCTTTCTATATAGTTAATATTAAAATTTGTTTGTTAATAATAAAGTTTTTTGTTAACAATAAAGATTTTTATATATTTTAAGATTCTACTCGGTCATTAATTAATAAAAGGTTTAAAATGATCGATCACTCCGAGTCAGATAAAGAATAAAGATTTTTGTTGACAATATAGTTTTTTGTTGACAATATAGTTTTTTGTTGACAATATAGTTTTTTGTTAACAATAAAGTTTTTTGTTAACAATAAAGTTTTTTGTTAACAATAAAGTTTTTCGTTAACAATAAAGTTTTTTGTTAACAATAAAGTTTTTGTTAATAATAAAGTTTCGTAAAATAATAAAGTTGTAGGTGTATCTTGATACAACACGGAATAATTCATACGTCATGTTTAATTAATCAATTAATAAGCGTATTATTGTTACGTTTAATTAAAAATAATGAATCTGGCTCTCCTCTCTAAATCAGAGAAGCCGTGATCATATATACACGGCTGTGTATACTGACTGGTGTCGGTTATATAAAAGCTTCTGTCAATACTCGATAGATGCGTTTATTTATTTTTTTTCCACACACATTTTCTGTTTAATTATACAAATTTTCGTATCGAGGGACCATTATAAAAATAAAATTTGACGTTCCCGGTTTTTATGTACATGTTGCATTTAACTTGGATCATTTTCGTTTAATTATAATTAACGCTCAAACAAACAGATCAGAAAAAAAATCCAATTTAGTATTATTACGTAATAAAATACTTGCATTTATAATGCATAATTCGGAATAATTCGCAACAAGAGAGTAAATTGAATGTCATTGTAAAAATGATTCGCAGTCAGGATCATTATTAATCAAATTCATTTATTTGTAGCCAGCATTATTATTAGTCAAATTAATATTTTGAAATTAATTAACTGTACAAAAGGTACAATGGGCAAATCAATGCGGCTTCGATAACTGAGTGATTGACAATACTCCACTAAAGTTTGTAGAAAACTTCTGTAAGCCGGTGTGTGTTTTTTGGTACAAATTATATCCTAAAATTAGTCATAGTTCTAAAAGCTAAATATTTTTTTTCAAATTATATCTAAAGTTACAGTCAAAAAGTTTTAAAAGCTCAACGATCTAAGCTCAACGATCTTTAGTAATTTTTTTTATTATTTCTATTATTATTTTATTTATTTATTTTTCTTTTTTTGGTTTTATTATTATAAAGTTTTTGGATTTTAAGGAGGGTGGTGACCGAAACATAACCTCAAACCAAAAAGTTATTTTTGACGCAAACGTAAACAAAAATCGTGTTATAAAAAATATGCAAAAATCGTGTCATAAAAAATCGTGTCTAAAAACAATCAAAAGTACGGAAAATTAAAAAATGGTTAAAAACCAAAAAGTAACGAAAGTTAAAAAAGAGTTTCGAAACGTTCAAAAGAGGAGAATTTCGGATTAAAGAAAGAAAAATACTAATTTGTGAAGGTGTGAAGCGCAAGTGAAAATCGGCCAGTGGTTTTTAATATCTGTCGTTACGTAAAGTTACTCAAGCACCAGATTTTAAAAAACCCGATGTAACCGGCTGGCCCTCTCTTTGTAGGAAGTTTCCGGGAGAACGCGCCGATTTTTAAATATAACGTTGTAGGTTTGGATGCCGCCAATGTGAGGAGGGCAGTCAAAGCTTTTCTGTAAAGCCTCGGTCTGCCTCGATGACCCACGAAAAAAGATGGCTCTCACCATCCGTGCAATCTTTTGTTTAGCACATTTTTTGATCATTATCGACAGACTAATAGGTCCGGATCGCGAGCGCATTCGACGAATTTCGTGCCGCCAATAATTTTTTTCACTCTCACCTCTTCCGTGCGCCTGAATATTGCCTCGTCGTCCACTCAAACGCAAATAGAGACACTCGCCCATCGACGAAAATATGTCGGAATTATGAAAGATCAGGCGAAAAGAATGATAGTGCCGAACAAAGGGACATGCACGGTTTACCTTTTGATCGATCTCTTTGTTTTTTTTATCGCCTATGAACACAGATTGATGAATCAATCCGTCGAAAATTCTTTTGTATCTACATTCCAGCGCTTTCTATAAAAATCAGATTAGCACATCCAGTTTAAAGGAAACCTCGTGTTGTACATTTTTTACTCTAAAATCCACTCTGTATTATTACGAGCCTTGGAGCACTTTTTCAAACTTTGCAACTTTTGGGTGCTTTTTATGTAATTTGGATCTATATCATAGTTTTGGAGATCTTTTCCTTATCCTTGTTTTGAATGTTGTATGATGTTTTGAAGGAGTAAATTTTTCAAGTATTTTTTCGAGTATTTTTTCGAGTATTCTTTCGAGTATTTTTTCAAGTATTTTTTCAAGTAATTATTGAAGTAATTATTGAAGTAATATTTAAAGTAATGTTTCAAGTAATGTTTCAAGTAATGTTTCAAGTAATGTTTCAAGTAATGTTTCAAGTAATGTTTCAAGAAATATTTAAAGTAGTGTTTCAAATAATTTTTCAAGACATATATAAATATTACTTGAAATATAACTTTGACATTACTTGAAACATTACTTGAAACATTACTTGAAACATTAGTAGGAAAAATTGTTTAAAAAATACTTGAAGCTCTACTTGGAATATTAGTTCATAAATTAATTCAAACATTACTTGAAGAAGTAATTCAATTGTGCCTTAAATATTGTTGTTAAAATGATTCGAACATTACCAGAAAATTAACATGAAATATGGCAAGAAAGAGTACTCAAAACTTTAATTGAAAGATTACTTGAAAAATTACTTGCAACATTACCTGAATATATATTTTTACATTGCTAGAAACATAGCTTGAGACATTACTTAAAATATCACTTTAAAATTAGTTAAAACATTACTTGCAACATCAATTGATACATTACTTGAAACAATACTTGAAATTTAAAGTTTATCATTATTTGAAACATTGCTTGAACACTACTTGAAATATTACTTGAAACAATACTTGAAACTTAAAGTTTAACATTCTTTGAAACATTGCTTGAACACTACTTGAAATATTGCTTGAAACATTACATGAAATATTAAAAAACAATTACTTAAGAAATTAGTTATACATTGTTTGAAACATTACTAGAAAAATTACATGAAACATTACTTGTAACATTACTTGAAAAGTTATTTTAACATAAATTGAAAAATTACTTGAAAAATTACTTGAAAAATTACTTGAAATATAACTTAAAAAATCATTTTTCAAGCAATGCTGTAAGTAATGTTTCAATTAATGTTTTAGCAATTTTTCAAGTAAAATTTCAATTGATGTTTCAAGTAATGTTTCAAGGAATGTTTCAAGTAATGTTTCAAGTAATGTTTCAAGTAATGTTTCAAATAATGTTTCAAGTAATGTTTTAGCAATGTTGCAAGTAATTTTTCAAGTAATATTCCAAATAATGTTCCAAATAATCTTAAAGTAATGCATCAATGCATTTTTTATCACTGCTGCAATTAATGTATCAAATGTCGTTTCAAATAATGTTTGAACTAATGTTTTAGAGACCTCACAAGTAATGTTTTAGAGACATTTCAAGTAATGTTTTAGCATTGTTTCAAGCATTGTTTTAAGTAATTTTTCAAGTAATGTCGCAAGTAAATTTTCAAGTAATGTTACAAGTAATGTTTCAAGTATTGTTTCAAGTAATGTTTCAAGTAATGTTTCAAGTAATGTTTCAAGTAATGTTTCAAGTAATGTTTCAAGTAATGTTTCAAGTAATGTTTCAAGTAATGTTTCAGATAATTTTTTTAGTGATGTCTAAAGTAATGTTTCAAATACTTTTTAGTAATGTTTCAACTAATGTTTCAAGTTATGTTTTAAGTAATGTTTTATGTAATGTTTTAAGTAATGTTTTATGTAATGTTTTAAGTAATGTTTTTCGCAATGTTTCAAGTAATTTTGCAAGTAAATTTTCAAGTAATGTTTTAAGTAATTTTTCAAGTAAATTTTCAAGTAATGTTTCAAGTAATGTTCCAAGTAATTTTTCTAGTGATGTCTTAAGTAATGTTTCAAATACTTTTTTAGTAATATTTCAACTAATGTTCCAAGTTATATTTAAAGTAATATTTCAAGTAATGTTTCAATTAATGTTTGAACAAATGTTTGCTTAATTTAATTCTACTTTTGCACATTTCTGATTGGTCTCGGTATGCAGGAGACATGTAACTGAAATTAAAGGGTAATTACTGATCAAAGTTGCCCATTAAAATTACCCATCCCTTTATTAATAGGAGAGTAATTTTAGCCAAAACAGACAAATTGAAAATCGGTGACATAAATTGAAAATCAACGCCAAAGAAATCGATTATTCAAGCCTATCAAAGCGCGACTCAGTAAAACGTGCATTCACAAAAATACGGGCGACTCTCTTTTAATCAAGCGATTAATTAATGCGCATTCAGATAAAAAGGGAGGTTATAATTTACGTTGCATTTAAAACTGCGTGGGTGACTGGGGACACTGGTGTGAGGTGGGGGAGGTCGGGATTTAAGGGGAAAGGGGTAAAACATAGGGTAGATCGAAGTGGAAAGAAGAGAGACAGTTGAAATTGGGGTTGGGGGTGAAGGGGTTCAAAGCGGGGGTACGGGACAGAAATAATGTGTTTAGGCGCAGGCTTTTTTATCGCTCGCATTCTCCTCCTCCCAGCCATCTCTTTGCAGCCTCACCCCACTCCACCACATTCGTTGTTTCCAATGCTTTATGTGAATTGCACTGTAAAATCTCATTATATTCCTGTACGATGCACCCATTATATCCCATGCCAGAAACATTTTTCCCATGTTCGGAGTCACTGCCTTTTTTTTAATTTCGTTTTTCTATTTCATCTCCTTTTCTATTCTAGACGCGTGCGCCTATCTCTTCTTTCATTAATCTCCTGACAATTATCTCATTTTCGAATCTCGATCCTCACTCTTATTTCGCCACTTGCAGAAAATCGCAAATCATTTTCGATCTTTTTGGTTCATTTTTTGAATCACTTTTTGATTCGTTTTTGATTCGTTGCTTTATTGAATCTAATTGATTTTTGATTCGTTTCGTAGAGCGAAAAGGATATAAAATTTGCAATTATTTGCAGTGTTTAAGAACGACAAATTTATGATGAGGAAAAAGATTCTTTTGCGCATTGAAGAGAGATTACATTTATGTTTTATAATTGGCTAAATAAGAGTCAACGTCTGATTATGATACAAACAGGAATTCGTGAATGGTTTGCTGGAGTACTTTTTGAAAGGGGTAGGGATGTTCTTTTAATTCGTATAAAAAAGAGGTACGAAGAGTCTGAGGACTGAAATTTCAGATGCGTTACAAAATGCATTTCTCAGAATTAATTAGCAGTGACATTCTCGTAATGAACCGACTCGCACGAAAGCCTTACAAGCACCAATTCGACAAAGGTACTTACTCATTGCAAAGAACACTGATGATCCTCAGGTTTACGAACTTTACATTCGGAATCTTTGATATTATCCTAATTTTTCTCATTTTATGTTTTCAAACATTAAAACGTTTTAACTCTTTTCAATAGAATCTTTAAACTTTTAAAAGATCGACGAATTGCTAATTACAGAAATGTGATTATTTATTTACAAAATCGTGATTATTGGATTACATTGAAAAATCATGGAAGCGTGAAGCTTTTTTAAAATAACTGAATTTTTAAATCGCAGTGCCAAATCGATTTACAACGATTTCGTTGTATTTTTGTGTGTATGGTTGAAGGTGGAAATAAATTAAAAATATGTAAATAATTGAAAAGGGATTAAAATTATGGTAAACAGAAAATAATGATGGGTATGATCGACGGATTGACGTTGTTTGAGAAAACCTCGTGTGTAGGGTTAGGAGCCTTTACAACAAAATCCACTAGGGTGCCTCAAATTGAGGCAGAAGAGGCTCAGCTCGTAAAGCACAGGAAGATGCATGCCGGGATATTAAGGCCATTATCGCCGTTGCATATTCATGCTGTATTATAATGAAAATACACTTTATTACCAAAGATTAACAGCTTCTTACGACGACGTGCAGTTGCCACCGTGCAGGCCTTCACTCCCGCCTCTCACTCTTACCCTCTCTCGGTTTTCTTGGAGAATTGTGGATGCCCTTTTCAGGGGAGACGGTCTCGCTTTGAAAATCTGCTATTGCTCTTGGCAGTGAACGAGAGCACAATAATACTTACTTTACGACGAACTGAACGTCACGAAATTAAAATACGAGATGAATCATAAAAATTACATTAAATTCGTGAAAGTGCGCGATTTTGCTTTCATGAAATATGTGATTGAAATATTTTCATTAACTTGATTATTTGGATCGTTAGTTGGAAATTTTTTTTTTCGTGGTCTTTCATTATTTCGTGGTCTTTTAATCATTTTGAGGATTTTTAATTATTTTTTTTATCTTTTTCCGTGTGTCTGTTATAGTGTTAGAAACTATTAAACAAAAATTATTACTACAAAACTGCTAAGTATTAAGTAAATTAAGTATGTTAAATTAATTTTGCAGCTTGAAACATTGTGGAGATAAAAAATTGTTTATTTAATCGAGTTTTTGTATAGTTTAGAATCTTATTTTCAGAGTTGACAACTAAAAGTAGAATAAGACGGGTATAGTCAGACAAGAAGATGATCTAAAATTGATCAATTAAATAGATGAAAAATGAATATATATGAAAAATAGATTAAATCAAAATTTATTTTTAAAAATATTTAAAAAATAAATATTTTAAAAATGGTAGTTTGAAAGTAGAAATGGACAGTTATAGTCAAGCAATACTGATTATTCAAAGTATTTTTTTACAATAAACTATGTATTGAATATTAATTTTGTATTGAGTGAAATAAATAAGAAACAGAAATTCTCTATGAAGAAATTTGTCATTTTCAACAAAAATTCTTGTCGAACATCAATAGTGATAAAATTTGTTAATGATTTTTCAAATTTACGGCTTAAAAGTAGAAGAGGACAATTGAAGCCAGACAGCACTGTTTTCGCAGTAAAGTTTAATTTAGAAACTAATGCACGTTATTTGAGATTAAAATTCTTATAAAATATCTATAGTTATCGTAAATTCTTATAATTATTAAAATTTATAGGTTAAAAGTAGAGATGGACAGTTATAATCAGCCAAAAATGTTCTCACAGTTAGATCCTACATAGCAAACTAAAATATGTTTTTAATTACAATTTTTGTCAAACGCCTATTATGCTTGAAGATTTAAAAAAAATTGAAAATAATTAGTTGAAAGTAGAAACGGACAGTTATAGTCAGACAGAACTCTCTTCTCAATTACATTCTTCTTTGTAAACTAAAATAGGTTATTTTTAATAACAATTTTTGTAAATCGTCTACGCTGCTCAATATTTGGAAATTATTTTGATATTGATAAAGTAGAAATAGACAGTTATAGTCAGACAACACTGTTTTCAACGTTAAATTCTATTTAACAAACTGTTTGTCATTTGTAATTAAAATTGTTATAAAATGTGAACATTTAAAAATATAAAAATATAAAATGTAAACAGTGAACATAAAATCTTATAGATTGATAGGCTAAAAGTAGAAATGAACAGTTATAGTCAGACGAAAATGCTTTCTTATTTACATTCTAGTTTGCAAACTAAAATAAGTGGTTTTTCATTACATTTTTTGTAATTCACTTATAGTGCATTACATTTTTAAATTTTAAATTGATTGCTTACAAGTAGAAGTGGATAATTCTAGTCAGCCAACACTGTTTTAGAGTCCAAAATCTATTTAAAATAAAATGCATGTCATTTGTAATTAAAATTGTCACAAGAACTTTATATTGAACATAAATTCTTCTGATTATTAATATTGATAGATTAAAAGTAGAGATGGGTAGTCATAGTCAGACAAAAATATTTTAGTTACATCCTGCTTTGCAAACTAAAATAGGTCATTTTTATTACAATTCTTGTAGGACACCTATTCTGCTTAACATTCTTAAGAAAATAGAAATTGATTAGTTAAAAGTAGAAATGGACAGTTCTAGTCAGACAACACTGTTTTTGAAGTTAAATTCTAGTTTTCAAACTATGCACTTTATGTGTAATTAAAATAGTTTTTAAATGTTTTTAAATGTCTATAGCAAACTTAAATTCTCATGATTATTAAAATTGATAGTTTAAAAGTGAAAATGGACAATTATAGTCAGACAACGCTATTTTCTCAATTATATTCTACTTTCAAAACTAAAATATATGATTTTTTAATAATAATTTTTGTAAAATGCCTTTGCTGCTTAACATTTTTAACAGAATTTGAAATTTCTGGTGAAAAGTAGAAGTGAACAGTTATAGTCAGACAAAACTGTTTTTCAGTACAAAGTGTTATTTGCAACAAAAATTGTTGTCGAACATCAATAGTAATCAAAAGTTGGTATCGTTTTTATAATTGACAGTTTAAAAGTAGAAATGGACGATTATAGTCAGACAACACTGTTTTTGAAGTTAAATTCGATTCTACAAACTATGTCAGTTGTAATTAAAACTTTTAAAAGTGTCCGTACTGATCATAAATTCTTATGATTATTGAAATTAATCTGTTAAAAGTAGAAACGGACAGTTATAATCAGACAACACTGTTTCTTCACTTACATTTTATTTTGCAACTTGAAATATGTCAATTGCAATTAAAATTTTTGTGAAGCGTCTACAGTGGTTGAAGAATATTACATTTTTTTAATTTGGTGGGTTAAAAGTAGAAATGGAGAGTTATAGCCAGATAATTAAACATTATTTCTTTAGTTGAATTCGAATTACAAATTGAGTTGTCTTTTTAAATTAAAATTAATTAGCATCTTCTTGAATCGTCGAGAAAATAGATTTTTAAAATTGGGGCTCAAAAAGTACAGGGATTAACTAAACAATTAAATTGATAATTGAATTGGCAATTTAATTGACAATTAAATAGACTATTGAATTGGCTATTGAATTAACTATTGAATTGGCAAATGAATTGACAATTGAATTAACATTTTGATTGACAAATGAATTGACAAATGAATTGATAAATGAATTGACAAATGAATTGACAAACGAATTGACAAATGAATTGACAAATGAATTGACAATTGAACTGACAATTGAATTGACAATTGAATTGACATTTTGATTGACAAATGAATTGAAAATTCAATTAACATTTTGATTGACAAATGAATTGATAATTGAATTGACAATTGAATTGACAATTGAATTAACATTTTGCTTGACAAATGAATTGACAATTGAAAGGACAATTGAATTGACAATTAAATTGGCAGTTAAAAGGACAATTGAATTGACAATTAAATTGGCAGTTGAATTGACAATTGAATTGACAATTGAATTAACTATTGAATTGGCAAATGAATTGACAATTGAATTATCATTTTGATTGACAAATGAATTGACAATTGAATTGACAATTGAATTAACATTTTGATTGACAATTGAATTGACAATTGAATTAACATTTTGATTGACAAATGAATTGATAATTGAATTAACATTTTGATTGTCAAATGAATTGACAATTGAAAGGACAATTGAATTGACAATTAAATTGGCAGTTGAATTGACAATTGAATTGACATTTTGATTGACAAATGAATTGACAATTGAAAGGACAATTAAAAGTTGCAATTGAATTGACAAATAATTTGGCAGTTGAATTGACAAATGAATTGACAATTAAATTGACAATTGAATTAACAATGGAATTGACAAATGAATTGACAATTGAATTAACAATTAAATTGACAATTAAATTGCCAATTGAATTGAATTCAGACAATTAAAAATTGAAAGTCGAAGATAAACTTAAAAATAAAAGTTAAATTCATTTGCTCAAGGTTGGGAATGTAAAAATGAAGAAAATCCCCTAAAGACGAAAACAATAGAATTTCAAATGCTACCTGTTTTTTTCGAAATTCAATGACAATCAGAGAAGCGTATAATCCGTTACCCTGTCGGCGTAGTCGCGAAATGGTGTTTATGTGCCGTAAATAAGTAAATATTCATTCTCCAAGTCGCTTGGCATCAACTACTGCGTTACTGTAAGTGAAGGAAGGAAGGGATGGTTGGTTGGTAGAGCGTCAGACTTTCGTGGGGTTTAAGGGTGGGTTTCCAGAAGAGAAGAAGAGACAGAGAGGGGTAGTGCGAAATCTGCATAATATCGGTAATGCTCAAAATGCCAGTCGCGTAGGTACCTGCCTTGCTTACTGCTTTGCTCCTCCACGGCTACGTCAACTAAAACTTAATTATAATTAATTAATGCGACTGCTAACTGAGTTGGGTGGACAACTATTGGCTGTCCTCGTAGCGTTGAGACTTCATGAGCAACTCTCACTCGCGTAATGAATTTCGAATACTAATTATTCTCCGTCAACTAAGATCTATAAATCTTGCAAATCGATCGATTCTTGACTTGAGCTCGTTTCAATTTTGACCACTTGGTGTGCTTCAATCCCTCCAACAGCAAGATCCCGGACATAATTTTCACTGGCAACCGCGGTACTAAGTCTATGGCACCATACAGTGCGTAATTAGAAACCTTTGTGCAAAATGAATACTGTTAATTAACGTACCTAAAAAGACATTATATCCTGGTGCCGTAAACTAAACATGGCCTCTGGCGAGCATATTACATCGTTCTCGTTGTAAATAAGCGATTTCTGCTTTCGCCAGCTTTAATACCCTCTTTTTCTATGGCTTCGTGTACTTTTCTTCAACATGCTTAGTTGAGTGTCAACTAACCGGGAAATAAAAAAACTGTCAACTAATAATTTCGATGGTTTTGTCTCTTTTAAAATTCCAAAAGAAAATATCGAAATTGCTTTAGAGTTCTAGAAGAGACAAAACTGTATCGAAATTAGTTTAGAATTCTAGAAGGGACGAAATTATGGAAATTATTTTAGAATTCTAGAAGGGAGGAAATTATGGAAATTATTTCGAATTCTATAAAAGACAAAACTATTGACATTATTTTGAGATTCTGTAAGAGAAAAAAAGAATTTATTAGTTAAAATTGTTTTTACAATTCCTAGACAAATTATGCCGAATTATGTAAGAATATTCAATTACAGTAAAAAGTATAATTAATATATTTATCCAAGAAGGTAATTAGATCAAACAGGTGTCAAAAAAATTTAGATTCAATTTTTCTGTGGATTGAAATGTTTTTTGTGCTTCATCATTGTCTCGTATACTCTAACGCTTAGAAAAATGTTTGTTTCTATCAAACAAACATTTATTTGATATATAAGCAAATATTTATTTGATATATAGCCAAACAAATATTTATTTGATATATAGCCAAAAACATATTTATTTGATACATAGTTAAACAAATATTTATTTGATATATAGTCAAACAAATATTTATTTGATATCTAGTCAAGCAAATATTTATTTTATTCAAAAAAATTTATGTTTGATTTAAACAAACTACAAGCAAACTAATTGCAAAAAATTGTTGCGCACGTAATTATTAATTTCACAATGATAAATTATAATTGAAAATTGATTCCACAGTAATTAATTATTAAATAGTTTTTCCTTCATAATTATTAATTATTAAGTAGCAAAGTAAGCGCACGCACAAGCGCGCGTCAAACATTATTTCACAAATATAAATTTCATAAACATTTCAAAATTTACAAATAATTTCACAAGTTTTAAAATTATGAATTCGAAATCTCAAAACAAAAGCTGTACATTATCTGATATACAACATTCAAAATAAAGAATTATGAATTTCGGATTAGTGATTCTGCATTCAAGATTCCAAATTGCGGATTCTCAATTGCAGATTCCGAAGTGCAGATTCCGAAGTGCAGATTCCGAATTGCAGATTCCGAATTGCAGATTCCGAATTGCAGATTCCGATGTGCAGATTCCGAAGCGCAGATTTCGAATTCCAAATTCCAGATTCCGATGTGCAGATTCCGAAGCGCAGATTTCGAATTCCAAATTCCAGATTCCGAATTCCAAACTGCAAATTCCAAATACTAAATTTTAGATTCCGACTTCGAAGTTATTTACTTAATTTTGTAAAATATATTGTATGAACTAAAGATGCAATTCTATTGTCAATAATTAATTACCACATCTCTTAATTGCAAATTAATAATTCAAGTAAATTAAAATCCTTTATTATATTAAGATCTCAAATATTCTCGGTTCTTCTACTTCTACTTTACAGTTCAAAGTTCACCGTTTTTTCCACATAAGTCACATTCA
>WNHD01000687.1:0-39538 GCA_011057455.1 Ganaspis sp. Gsp50
TGGAATACTTTGAAAATTTAGCGCAATTCAATTCGGAAGAGTTGAAATTTGGACGCATTTTAATTCGGAAGCGCTGAACTTTGGACGCATTTCAATTCGGAAGCGTAGAAATCTTGGCGTAATTCAATTCGGAAGTGTTAAAATTTGTATTCAGTTCAATTTGGAAGCGTTGTAAACGAATTTTAAATCAAAAACGTCAAAATTTGAGCGCAGCTCATATCTGAAGCTCATAATATAAATAAAAAGTTGGAAAAAAGTAAACGACATAAAGTAGCATAAATATAAAACATAATATAAAAAGGAGCACAAAATACGGATGAGAATAGAAAATTGAAAGGAATAACCAGGAATAAAATTGAATTTAGAAATGAGCGTATTTTCCATTTTGCGAGTATGTGAATGGGTGGAACATAAATTTAAAGAGACGATTTGGGAACCGGGTTATCAAAAAGCCTTTTTGTTGGCTTATCGGACAATAAAAATCTCAGTGAATCTCGTGAAATGCGGTATTGTGATATTGACATACCGGATATGATATTGATTTGAAGCGGGTCGAAAAATAGTGGATAAAAGCATTTTTAGCTTGTTTTGCGGAAACGAATTAACCATTTAATATCCATGATCTCGGTTCAAACGAGACGTCTCGCGGGTCGCCATTCTACAATAATTCCGTTAATTGGAATATGGCGCCGTGTCAGAGTGCAATTTACTAAGTGCAACATCACATTGCTCTTTTCCGCCTACTTCACAACCACTTGCCGAATTTTCCAACTTTCCCTCGTTTTAATAAACACTGACGTAGACCACTCACTAGATTCTACATCCTTTTCAGAATTAATTTTCCCATAATTGAGAAATTCCAGTCTCGTTAATCTATATTGAAAATTAGGATTCGAATACAGTTTAGTCTGTGTCAGCTCACATTTAATTAAACGTCAACTATTTCTATGGTTAAAGCACCCAAAGTAAAGCTAAAATTTGAGTACATAATTTATTCGTTCCCTAAATATTTACTTTTTTTTAATTTCGAAAAATAATGATGTAATTGGTACTTTAAAAGTTTCGCTTATTCGTGACTTCGTGTTGATGAATGTTTTCGCGTTAGAAATGCTTTCTCTGCAGTGAATTTAAATGAGATAATTTATTTTGAACATTTTCCGGTAATTTTCAATAATCGAGGAAAAATTATTAAAGTTTTGCGACTAAACGATTTTTATCTGCGTAGGAATAAAAGTAAAATTAAAGTGAATAATTTTATGGTAAATTTTCCGGTAATATTCACATTTTATCGATTGTTACTTAAAATACAGTTTCACGCTGGATTTTTAGAAGATTTTAGAGCATTACGTTATCAGAGATGGTTTTGCTTTTGGTGAAGAAGCGACCTTTGGAAAATCCTTGCTTTCTCACAGCAGGAAGTGGTATCGTTTGTCAAAGGAAGTACGAAATCCGCCCTGTCTGACCTCATAAAGAATAGCAAGGTCATCGTCTCCGCTTCGAGGACTTTTGCAATATACGGAAAACGAGACTTTGATTTATCAAACATATCAACTCAGAATGAATTTCAATATTTCACCAAAGAAATTATCAAATTATATTCGTGCTTTATTCAAACGAAAAGTATTGTTAAAGTTTCCTCCACCTTCAAATACAGAATTAAGTTGGAAATAGTCTTTTTAAATTTAAATTTATTCTGTAATTTAGATACTTCAGGAAGCGTTGAAAATTAGACGCAGATTAATTAAGAAGCTTTAAAATACAAAAACTTTTCAAACTTTGAACGCAATTCGGTTCAGAAGAACTCAAGTTTGGACGCATTCAAAATAGGAAGCTTTGAATTTTGGAAAATTCGAACTTTGGAAACTTTGAACTTTAGAAGCTTTAGACTTTGGAAGCTTTGAACTTTGGAAGCTTTGAACTTTGGAAACATTGAATTTTGGAAGCTTCTCTGTTTAGAAGCGTTCAAGTTTGAACGAATTTTAAATAGAAAGCTTTGAACTTTATACATAAATCAGTTTTAAAGCATTCAGATTTAACGTTTTGCAATTAATAAACATTGCACTTTTTGACACATTCTAATTAGCTAAATTTAAATATGCTAAATAAGCATTTAAATTTAGAGGCATTCCAATTAAGAAGTGTTGAAAATTTGAAGCGTAGTTAAATTAGGGGTTGCTAAAATTAGGACCCACTTGAATTGAATCCAATCAAAATTGACTTATTTATAATTTGAAAGAGTTGGAACTAAAAACCATTCCAATGAATAAACATTGAAATATAAGTGCAGTTTAAATTAAAAATGCTAATTTCAATCAACATACATTTTTTATAAATTTATTTCTATTTTTTATAGTTATAATGAATCGAATTTATAACTCATGTTCCTGTTTTTCATTTTTTTGTTATTCAAGCACATGTTTTCTTTCTCAAATGATATATGAACAAAAGTTGATTACAAATTTTGTTTCAAATGAGTTTTGGTGCTTGTGGAACTAAAAAACGATTTCCCTTTTTGTGCTACTTTGTTACGAGTTCTCTTTATTTTTTACGAGTTTTCCTTAGTTTTTAATGAGTTTTTCTTGCTTCTTGGATGAATACTAGACTTTTATGACAATTTTTCTTTTCTTTTTGTACATTATGAGTTGACTTTATTTTAAATTATTTTTTCCACATTTTCCTTGGTTGTAGTCAAGTGTTTTGATATCTAGTGGTAGTTTATGTTGGAAATGAATGCATCTGCAGGAACGTGTTTACATTTAAAGTTACACATGTTATGTAGCCTCGATCAGCATAATTATCTACGCCCGGAGAGTTAGTGTTTGTCTCGAGTTGCGACATTTCCTTTCGCGCCGTTTGTAATTCACATAATTACAATATCTTCTAAAACAGGAATACATTATTTTTTCCATAATTCCTTTTTATAGCAACATATTTCTTATGCTCTGCTATTGTCGTGCATCATATTTAAGAATTTTTTTATTCTGAATTTATATTTTATTTATATTTTATTCTAATTATGCAGCGCAAAAATTCGCATTTTAAAAGGAAGTGCCCAAATCCCAATACACTCCAATTTGGAAACGCTCAAAATTTTGAGCGTTCAAATTTCGAAAGAGTTCAAAAGTATCAATTGAGTTACGAATGTTGATTAAAATCATGAAAATCAACTATCAGTGTTAAAAATTGTAGGATTTGAGATCAAAATTGTTGAAGCTATTGATGTGAGGTTTAAAAGTTTGTTAAAACCAAATGTAGTAGAAGAAACAAGAATGAAATGAATGTCTTGATTATAGAGTGCCCGTAGGCATTCCGATTCTTTTTTTGTAAGGCCGTCAACACGTCTCGATCTTTCGACTCAATTTATTCACAATAGAGTCTTTCAACGAGCCCTCAACGAATCTCTGGGTGTTATTTGAAGGATGTCTAATGTCTCTCCATGCGGGTCATATAACCATGGCTTATGTGGGGTGCCAGTAGAATCATACATTGGAATAGTGATGCTCTCTCTGACTACCAATTGGTTTTTAATAGACACTTGGGGCACGCAAGTGCCATTTGCCATATCTTTTACTTTGCATCTATCAATAAAATCTGCTATTTTCGTACATTATGTCAGTCCCTGATCACTGACCTGCAATCGTGTCTCTTTTACTCGAAAATATTATTTTCAATTCTCTTCCATATCTTGCAAGAAAAAATACCGTATACAAATTTTCAAATTTAAAAGTATTCAAATTCAGGGCTTTTACACTGCAATGTTTTGAAATTAATCTAAGTCCAAATATCGGCGAGTTGGAATGTTTCCAAAGTTCAATGCTTCCAAATTGGAATGCGTACAAAGTTTAACACTTTCGAGTCGAAATGCTTTCAAAGTTCAGCGCTTTCAAATTGGGAAACGCCTAAAGTTCAACGCTTTTGAATTGAAATAAGTCCAAAGTTCAGAGGTTTCCAATTGAAATGCTTCCAAAGTTCAGCGCTTCCGAATTGAAATGCGTCCAAACTTCAGTGCTTTCGAATTGAAATAAGTTTAAAGTTCAACATTTTCGAATTGGAATGCGTCCAAAGTTCAACGCTTTCATATTGGAATGCGTTCAAAGTTAAGCGCTTTCGACTTGAAATAAGTCCGAAGTTCAACGCTCCCAAATTGAAATGCTTCCAAAGTTCAGCGCTTCCGAATTGAAATGAGTCCAAAGTTCAACATTTCCAAATTAGAATGCATTCAAAGTCCACAGCTATTAATTTCCAATGCGTCCAAATTTTACCCTTCCAAATCCCCTCTCAAAAATTGGCCTACTTGTAACTTTCAACACTTCCTATAATAATTCAATATTTCTTTAACTTCTAACTCTTTTCCAATCCGAAATAGAAAATGAAGGTTATTTCTAATAGATATATAAATAAGTCTCCCTTTCACTGTGAAATATTTTCCGCTTGACTGTCCCTGAAAGAATTGCCATGACGATTTCCAAATTTGGGAAAGAGAGCCATTGGCAGTCATAAAAGTTTGAGGTATTGGAATTTAGTGATTCACCGTGACTAGAATTTCTCTTTCCTAATTTGAAATTACATCACGTTGTGAATAATATACTAAAGCCTTATATCGATTGACGAAAATGCCCAAGACTAGGGTTACTTTTATCATTTGAACAAAAGAGGTGACATCATGATGCATACAAGATTCTAAGATTAGCTTTCGGAACGATCATACGCAGTTTGGACTAAAACTGTGAGTCACGTGGACGGGAAACACAAACTCGAAAACGTGCATCGGAACCTCTATTCTCAGCTGCTACTAATTTTATCCCACATAACCCTCTTAACGAGGAATTCAAGGTACAATCGAGAAAAAAGTTGGGTCAACCACTTTTTAGGATCGGCTATTCATTATCTACCGACAGCCAAGATGAGTTATCTTTTAGAAATTTCTAAACATTTTTTTTATACTACACTCAAAGTTCAACGTTTTCTAATTAAATTGAATTTTATTAAAATTTGGACGTTTCAGAATTGAATCACACTCTAAGTTGAACGCTTTCAAATTGAAATGTGTCAAAATTTGAGCGCGACCAAATTGAAATGCATTTAAAGTTCAACACTTTCGAATTGAATTACATCAAAGGAAGCTTCCGAATTGAACTGTATCCAAAGTTCAACGCTTTCGAATTGAATTGCACTCAAAGTTCAAGGCTTTCGAATCGAAACACGTTGAAATTTAAGCACGACCGAATTGAAATGCATTCAAAGTTGAACGTTTTCTAATTAAACTGCATTAAAGGTTCAACGCTTCCGAATTGAATTGCACCCAAAGGTCAGCGCTTTCTAATTGCAATTCACTTAAGAAACAACGCTTTAGAATTGAAATATGTCCAAATTTGAGCGTTTCCGAATTGAATTGCACTCAAATTTGAAAGCTTTCGAATTGAATTGCACTCTGTGTTCAACGGTTTTGAATTGAAACGCGTTGAAATTTGAGCGCGACCGAATTTAAATGCACTCAAAGTTGAACGCTTCCTAATTGAATTGCACCCAAAGTTCAACGCTTTCGAATTGAACTGCATTCAAGGTTCAGCGCTTCCGAATTGAATTGCACCCAAAGGTCAGCGCTTCCTAATTGCAATTCACTTAAGAAACAACGCTTTAGAATTGAAATATGTCCAAATTTGAGCGTTTCCGAATTGAATTGCACTCTGAGTTCAACGGTTTTTAATTGAAACGCGTTGAAATTTGAGCGCGACCGAATTTAAATGCACTCAAAGTTCAACGCTTCCTAATTGAATTGAACCCAAAGTTCAACGCTTTCGAATTGAATTGCGTCCAAGGTTCAGCGCTTCAGAATTGAAATTCACTGAAGGAACAACGCTTTAGAATTGAAATATATTCAAATTTGAGCGCCTCCGAATTGAAATGCACTAAAAATTGAACGCTTCCGAATTGAATTGCATTCAAATTTCAACGCTTTCGAATTGCAATGCTTGCAAATTTGAGCGCATCCAAATTGCACTGCACACATAGTTCAACGCTTTATAATTGAAATTTGTCTAATGTTGAGCGCTTCCGAATTGAAATACACTTAAAATTGAACGCTTCCTAATTGAAATGCACTCAAAATCGAACGCTTTGTACTCGGAATGCATCCACATTTCAGCATTTCAAAATTGCAGCGTTTAAAAAATTATATCGAAGTTTTGAAAGTTACAAAATTTTATAATTGATAATATCAGTTTTTTATTCCATGAATTTCAAGAAGTATTAAAGAAAAAGAAGATAAGGTTGATGTTTATGGGGCGATAAAAAGACCCAAAAACTGACAGTTTTCTAGAAATGTTATCAGATGTGTGTAAAGACTCGTAAATCTGATGGAGTGTAGGGATTCGATTATCATAAGACAAGAAATAAAATGCAGACGATACAAATCGAGAACCCGGTAGCAACGAGATGAGCATAGTAATGCGTTGCTTCTCGACTGGTTGCGTAGTGACCCCTTCAACCGGAAGTCGAGCTCGGCGGAAGCCGACTAGGTTTAACCCGATGCATGAGAACGAATTTGGGGGTCCTGTCTCAACCATTTCTTTCTTTAAAGAAATTCAAGTCTATGACGGGAGTGTCTTCACTCCTCAAACATTCATTCTTCAAATATCGATGCTGAGTAAATTCTAAAGAAATCTCATGTTTCATTCACTATCCATCTTTAAAAACTGTCTGAGGGAGAACAAATTTTTTTACCAAAAAAAAAGGGAACATACGATTGTCGTCTTTTTTAGTTCAGGATAAAAATAAAACGAGATATTATAAGTATTAATAGTCTTCTTGGTATTAATATAATATAATTTAAAAGCGTTAGAAATTGAATGCTTTCAATATGGGAATGCCGAAAATTCCAAATAGGAAGTGTTCGAATATTAATTTCAATTTGGACAACAAAAATTTAACAACGAAAAATTCCAGAACAGAAGCGTTGAAATTTGAGCGCCTACCAAATTGAAAAGCATTGAAATTTGGACGCATTTCAATTAGAAAGTGCTGAAATTTGAACACAGTTCAATTCGGAAGCGTTTAAATTTGTACTCATTCAGAAAGCACCTTCCAATTTAAAAGGAATTAAATTTGGACGCATTTCAATTAGATAGCTTTAAAATTTGAGTGCGAAAATCGGAAGCGTTAAAATTTGAACTCATTTCAATTAGAAAGCGTTGAAATTGGAACGCATGTCAATTAGGAAGCGTTCAACTTTGAATGCAGTCCAATTAGGAAGCGCTGAAGTTTGAACGCATTTCAATTCCAGAGCGTTGAACTTTGAGGGAAGTTCAATTCGGAAGTGTTCAAATTTCAAAGCATTTCAATTTCAAAGCGTTGAAATTTGAGAGAAGCTAAACTTTGAACGATTTCAATCAGGAAGCGCTCAATTTCGAGCTTACAACAAATTGAACGCTTTTAAATTAAGAAAAGCTTAACGATGAATGCTTATTTGAAATAATAAGTTAAACAAGATTTTTGAAAATCACGTTTGAACTTTAGAATTCAGTGATAAGAAGGAAGCTATAATTTATTGTATTTCCGAATTGAATATGTTATCGTGCGGACCTTATTAGTGGATATCTGGACGGGTATAGAAATAATCTAGAGTCGACTTGGGTTCAAATGGAATTAAAGACGTAATGATAAGTGTCGCCTTGAATCTGATTCGATTAGGAAGCGTATTTGGCGCTGTGTCTGCGTAACAAACTCAATGAAGCGTTTTTAATAGTCTTTGAGAAAGAAATGTTTCACACGCGAACAAACAAAAGACTTCTCTCATATCAATCGATGTTTATTACACACTGCATATCAATTTCAATTCGCATCACATTCTTGCTGCTAAAAATACATCATTATCAAATTTATAACAAATTTTGTCAATTTAGTAATATTTTTCCAATCATTGGCATTTTTTTCAAGTATAAGCCCCTCTCAATTTTTTTCAAGCCCCTCTCAATGATTTCATGAAGAAATAGAGAAAGATAAATAGAAGACAAACTTTAGAACTTTCTAGACAAACTTTAGTTTGTTAGTTTTGAATTATTCAAATTTGGAAATCAAGTTTTGAACGGTTTTAATTTTGTGTTAAAAAGCAGAATTTAAGGAATTTATTTAAAATTTATTTAATTTACTGTTTTAGTAAGTAGTACTAGATCAGAATGCTGGTAACGTTAACTTGAAAAAATAGCAAGAGCTAACCAGAATTTTAGTTATTCTAACCAGAGTATTTTTTCAATGAAAGTAGCGCTTTTGCGTCTAATTTTCCATCTGAATGAATACAGATAATGAGTGTCAAGATAAAGACTTGTACGATTGTTCGGCTTGACGTTTGAATACAGTTCGTTGGACTTGATCGATGTTAATCGTGACCTGATGACTCATAATGATTAATTAGCGCAATCCTTAATAAGAAACATTTTGTCGTTTCTTAAAGTTTCTTTCTTTAATTTCCGGTTTTTTTTACATAAATTGCATAGATGTGTAGACATAACCTTGTATGTATTAACATAAATGTAGCAGAATCTGTATCATATGTGACGCGTTCCGAAAGGATTTTAGAAAGGAAAAATTGTAGGTTATGTTTGATGATAATTGATTGAAGTTTCCTTCTTAACTATCTGCAGTCGAAAACAGCTTTTATTAATAATATACACACCAAGTATTCATAAAAAACTGTTTTCGACTTTGCAGATTGCTAAAAAGGAAGCTTTAATCAAAGTTAAACTATCATCAAACATAACCTATAATCGTTTGCTTCTAAGGTCTCTTTCTTTGTAGCGCGACACATACTGCAACAAAATCTGCATTCTATGTAGAATCATTTGTGTATACAACATATATAAATTTTTTTATAAATTTATATGCACATATAACACATTTAGATATGCAAAAAGATAGGAAGCAGTGTGCAACGTTATTTTTGATGAGTAGCTAAAGATCATACAGTCACGTCGTTGTTTTAACCCGATCTGTTAACCTTTGATCTGGATCTTTTAGATTTAGATGCGAGGCTGGTTAGAACAGATCGCTATACACGAAGAGCGACTTAGAAAGTAGCATTATCCACGTGCAGACAGATAGTAGGCGGTTCCTGGAATGACCTTGATACTGCTCGTCAAATGCTGAAATTGTTCAGCTTCTTGCTTTCAAAGTTATATCTAAGTCATTGTACTCCACCGGTTGTAATTACAACACACATGATAATTCTGTTTTTAGAGGCTATTGAATAAATTCAATGATTCACTTTTTCTCGGAAGACTTTTTTCCAGTAAAATCACTTTTTCTGTGAAATATGCTCGGTGGGATTATAAACGTGAGAAGTCGGCTAGGTGTGAATAAAAATATTTTGACGAAACGAGAGAAGAGAGAGAGAGGTTTTTCAATTTCATATCTTTCTAATTTTGAATAAAGAGAGAGAGAGAGAGAGAGAGAGAGAGAGAGAGATACAAAAGAAATCGAGAAAGTAGAAACAAAGAACTAATTAAAATCAGAATTCTGGTTAACTTACAAAAATTTTGGTTTAATTTACAAAAATTCAAATTAATTTTACTATAGAAAAAGTAGTAAGGGCCTATTCAACCAGACGTGTGGTTATTTTAACCATACATTTTTTCAGTAATAGACGGAGACAGATCGAAAAATAGACAGGAAATGTAGACAGAAAGAAACAAGCAAGGCAAATTTAAATGGATTTAAATATATAGTGGATAAAAGTTTGAAAGTGAAGAAAAAAAGAATTTAAACAAAAACTGCGTGAAGAATGGACCATGGTGAATCTCTTGTTAATCTTTCATTCTTGAAGTTGACCCACTGCAATTAATTCATCGTGTCTGGTTCGCCCACGGTTTTGCCCATTTTCTCGCGGGCATTGCGAACCTTCTTTAATTATATCATCCGACACTCGAAATTAACCAACGGAAATTGTAGCATCGACGGGTACCAATTTCGTGCTGCTTTGAACTTAATAATTTCAATGTGCCAATTTTACTTTCGCCTTCGCTCTATGGCTTGAACCATTCACAAGTTAATTTCAGTTCCGGCTGCTGTAAACCCCTGTACATATGTGTTACTTATGGCCTCTCTTTATTTAACGTATTTATTTTTTTCTTGTTAAATAATCGATTCATATTTTTCAAAATTAACTTTTGTTCACTTTTCGTTTGTTTGTCTGTATGATTCTCTATTGTACATTTTCTGTTGCACGATTAAAAGTAATGAATAAACAATTCATGGTTATAATAATTAATAATTAAGTTGTATTAATATTATTCAATATTATTATTATTATTATTATTATTATTATTATAATTTATTTTTTTAATAAATAAATTAATGATTTAACAATGCTATTGTCAATGATTTAATGAAAATTGAAATAATTAGCAATTATATAATTATATAATTTAATGAATAGAAATTTTAGTGTAAATTATTTCCATAAAGCAAAAAATCATTTGTTAGTACACGATGTTCCAAGTCCTGGTAGTTATCTCCCCTTTTTAAAAGCGTATTATCGTATTTTTCATTTTGATAACAAAATCTCAAGGGGCTTAAATTCTGGTTTTTTATTCTATTTTTTCTAAATTGTAGTAGATTAAAAAAATAGAAAAGTATTGATAGGGAGTTTAATTCTAAAAGAAAAATTAAAATAAACAAATACTTTTGTAAACTGATATTCTTGTTGATATTATTGATATTATTGTTGATACTATTGATACTATTGATACTATTGATAATATTGTTGATATTTTAATAAACTGAATTTTGAATTGATTCAGATTTCGCAATTTAATTTTGGGGTGCTTACAATTGAAATTGATTCAATTTGGAGATTATTAAAATTCGAATTGATTTAAATTTAAAGCGCTTTAATTCCAAGATTTCTGTTCTGAATTTCAGAAGATTTCTGTTTGGTTTGATTCAATTTTTAAGGAACAGATATTCAATTCAATTTTAGAGTGATTCAAATTTATATTAATTCGAATTTTGGCATTTCAAATTTGTGTCAATTGAATCGATTATAGAATTCGAATCGATTAGAATTGGAATTGATTAGAATCTGAGTCGATTAGAATCTGAGTCGATTAGAATCTGAATCGATTAGAATCTGAATCGATTAGAATCTGAATCGATTAGAATCTGAATCGATTAGAATTTGGATCTGTATTTATAAATCGTTTAAATTACGTTCCAAGAATCAAATAATCTAATTTGTCATTATTTGTCTGTTTCAGGTAAGGTTCTAAAAAAACGTTTTAAAAATATTCCTTCTCATCAACGTAAGTACTAACTGCTTTTATTACGTACTTTTATGCGTTACTTATCTACCAAATTACTCCTCACAAAAACCCATTTACCGAATAAAAAAATAATATACTGAGCAATTTCAACTTGAATCATAAGAATAGTTTTTTCGTAATTGTCAAGAGAATTTCTAGCCATAAAAGCTCATTTCCCATCAACACGATTCAAAGAAACATTCCCTGGGTGTTACTAATTAATCTTCACCACTTAATCAGATAAGGTTCCAAACTAATTAAAAGCACTTCCAAGAAGTAGTTCACAATGACGATTCGAAATGTACACATAAAAAGCCCAGAAGCGATAAATTTCGAAAGCATCAGCTAAAAATCGAATTTTAATTCCTCTATCATAGCACGCTATTGAAAGCTATCTCCGAGACTGCCCTAGCGTCTAATCTCGACTCTAATAGCTCTTTGGAGTCGTTGACTCGTAGACAGTGATTCTCATTCCATTCCTTCCCATTTGAAAGTCCACTTCTCAGTTTGACACCCGTCTCCATCAGTTTAATAAATTCTGCGCGACACAATCCGAATTCAGTTTGACGGAAGAAAAAATTTTGCATCATGGCATTGATACCTTGAAATGATAGCGGGACCCAGTCAATCGTATGATATGGGGTCGGGTTGATATCCAGCAGAGCGCAACTGAAGCAGCAAGTGGAACGAAAAGCAACAAACATAGCTGCAAAGATAGAATGAAAAAACCTGCCCTACCTGTTCAACAAGCAAGTGAATCTAAAGTGTTGGAGTGCATGGAGTTGTTGATGTTCAACACCCCAACAATCCGACACTATAACAATTTCACTCACACCTTTCCTTTCGATTGGTTCACGGACCAATGATTTATATGCTAATCCCATGTGAAATATGAAGCTAAGTCCGATTTTGAATAAACTTTCACAAGCGAGAAACAGACACTTGCGAAGGAATATGCATACTTTGAAAGGTTGCTAATATTCCTCGGCTCTTTATCATTTCTGATAGATATTGTGTAAAGAGGATCAGCATAAACTCCCTCAAGAAATTTCATATTCCACTATAAATTCTCCTTAATTTAAACTTTATTCAAGTTTAATTGACACTGTATCGTGGCTTTGATTGGAATCGGTTCAACGCTTTTTTAGGCTTGTAGATTTTTGAATTCTTATATCAATAATGAGAAAGTATTTTGGTTACCAATATAATCAAGAGTGTTTTTTTATTCGATTCATCTTGTCTTTATTTATTATTTAGTATCTAAATCTGAATTGGTAATTTTTGATTGATTGAACGAGCGCCGGATTGAACAGTACCGAATCGTTTATTGAATGAATTAATATTGACTAATTTTTAGTTAATAATTACAAAATATAATTGTAGATAATTAGAAACATTACAAATTCATTATGTAATGTTTACTCATGTAATTAGTAGCGCTACTAAATGAATTTGTAGTTTCTGCTAATAGTTATTAGCAATTATTATTAGCAATTATTATAGCAACAATTATTAGCAATTATTATTAGCAATTATTATAGCAACAATTATTAGTATTGACTAATTAATTAGTCATCATGGGTACGGATTCATTCAATAAACGATTCGGTGCTGTTAAATTATTCAAAAGTTAATTCGTATTCTAAGATCTGAATAATTCTATAGTTCAGATTTAGCGAGTACTGCTATTTTCGATATAGGTTTAAATTTAGGGCTATTGAAATTTGTAGCGAAATTTGAACAATTGAAGTTTAAATTATTGCAGATTTCGGAATGATTAAAAATAGCGATTAGAAAATAAAAATGATAATTTAGTCAAATGGATTAATTAATATATTGGCAATAATGTAATTTTAAATTTACTTAAAATTTAAAATTTAAATTTACTTAAATTGACTTAATTGACTTAATATTAATTGATAAGTGTCTGGCGCAGAAATAAATATTAATTACAGAATTTATATAAATTTTATTATCTTTATATTAAAAGAAGTTAAGAAATTAATCGAGGAATAAGACGTATTATTTATTAATTGAATAAATGATTCACTTATTTCGTATGATTAAATGATTCATTTATTCACATATGCACTTATTCATATATTCAGTTATAAAACGTTTTTATTTATAAAAAGCTTTCATATTTAAAACATTTATAAAACGTATTAATTTCAATTTGTATTCATTTTATCTTATTCATTCCATTTTATTGGTTTCATTTTAATGTCATTTATGTAATTTATTACATAAATGTAATAATAATTAAACTTTGTATTTATGTAAATACGTTTTATATATTTGTTTATATTTTATTTTTGTTTATTTTTGTTTATTTTTGTTTATATTTGTTTATATTTGTTTATATTTGTTTATATTTGTTTATATTTGATTATACAAAGAAATTGCATTGGCTTACAAGCCTTGAAACAAATAAATTATTATTATATTTGATTATATTTGTTTATATTTGTTTATATTTGTTTATATTTGTTTATATTTGCTTATATTTGTTTATACTTGTTAATTTCTTTTGATTTCTAAACAATGTAATGATTCGTAAAGTTATTTAATTGTCGATACATGATTAGATTATTTATTATTTATAGCATTATTTAATGATTACGCTGTTTATTTCATCTCTTTTAATTAAATTGAAAGTTTATTCATTGAAGAAAGAGTCTTCCTTATCGGATAATAAAGGCCTTTCAAACTTCAAAGGTTGTGAACCTTTGCTTGATGAACAGTATTACAATAACTTAATCCAAGTTTGATCGATACAACAAAGAAAGGGCAATCTAGTCACGATTAAAACAATTTTAATGTCCCCCGAATCAAAACACTTTATTTATCACAACAATTGTTGTAATATTATTAATCATTTTTATGTTACATATCACCAATCAATTTTGTGCTAACCATGATTTTAGTATTATTATGAATAATAATTGATAAATGATTTTTCCACTATGAATCATTTTTGTGGTATATCATCAATTATTTTTGTGTTATTATTAATAATTTATATGGTATTCTCAATATTTTTTGTGTCATAATTTATTTTTGTGTTGTCAATTATTTTTGCGTTCTCCATTATTTTTGCGTTCTCCATTATATTTATGTTATTATTAATAATTTTTATTGTATTATCAATAAAGTTCGTATAATACGTTTCGTGTTGACAATCATTTTCCTTTTATTATAATAATTTTTGTGTTACAAATTATTTTTGTGTTACAAATTTTTTTTGTGTTGTCCATTATTTTTGTGTTGTCCACTATTTTTGTGTCATCAATTATTTCTGTAATATTAATAATAATTTTTATTGTATATTATCAATAAAGTTTATGTAATACTTTTGTGTTGACAATCATTTTTCTGTTATTATAATAATTTTTGGATTATAAACAATTTTTGTGTTATCACTTATTTTTGTGTTGTCAATTATTTTTGTGTTGTCAATTATTTTTGTGTTACTAATAGTCTTTATGGTATTATCAATGTATTTTAAGTTATTATTGATAATGAATGTGTCATTATAATTCATTGTTATCTTCCTCTGAATAACTTTTGTCTTATTATCAATATTTTGTGTCCTATTATCAATATTTTCTGTATTGTTATCAATATTTTATTTTATGATTAAGAATTTTTTCGTAAAAAGATCAACAATTATTTATATTATCAAAAAATTTTGTGTTTTGTTTTACATTATCATATTTGATCTTATAAATAATCAACAATTACTTTCATATGCTTATCAACAATGTTTATAATGTTATATGTTTTTCCAATTCCCTGAAAAATTTAATCATTTGTAAAATTCATTTCATCAATGGAAATCCAAATAAAATCTAATCAATTTAAAATGCAATACTAATTATGTTAATACAATATACAGAAATTACTTTTTATATATATAAAATAAAAATGAATGAAATTACTTTATATATAAAAAAAAGAATGAAGAAAAAAAAAGAATGACTTTATAAAAAGAAATAATTAATCTTTTATGAATAACTGAAATATGACGTACCGAAAAGGCCTCAATACTATTTTTAAATCCCTTTAACGATTCAAATTGCGCAATAAACAATCCACACAACAAGACCATCAATTTCTCAAATGGACAGTAAATGACCCAACTTTTATAATTTCCAAAATTATGAAACATAAAATAAGTATATTTGAAAGAGGTTTTCGATCCGGTAGTTGATGGGCGTCAAGGGATCAGAAAACCAGTTGAGCGAGTTTCTTATTCATAATTCTAAAGGAATATTAGTCAGAGAATAAAAAGGCCAAGTCCTTGTTAGAAATGAAATAAAAATCCATTCACCTGATCGTCAGAAAAGACGCATTTTACGAAAATCCAATGGTGCGCCTTCACTGTACAATTGCATCCGCTCATTGCGCATATTCCAGCGGGCTTTGAATTTTCTGCGCGCGAGGATTTACAAATTGCTACAAAAACACACAAAAACAAGAAAAAGATCACTAGATCACAGACACTTAATGCACTCCTTTTAGCCATCTTGCCGGGTCTAAATCCAATGGGTTAAATGATCCAGTAATTCGTATCCTCTCCAAAAATCCTGCTCCTCATCATCTTCTCACCAAAATCGTTATTTTCATCCAGATCAATGTTTAGATCAAAATTAATAGTTTTCATTCAAATTAAGTCTCGTTTCGATTTAGATTAATCCTTGTTTTGATTTAGATTAATCCTTGTTTCGGATTAATTCTTCTTTCGGATTAATTCTTCTTTCGATTAAGATTAATCCTTGTTTTGATTTAGATTAATCCTTGTTTCGGATGAATTCTTCTTTCGATTAAGATTAATCCTTGTATCGATTTAGATTGATCCTTGGATCGATTTAGATTGATCCTTGCATCGATTCAGATGAAGCCTCTTTTCGATCCAGATCTATCCTTTTTATTGATAAAGATTAATCTTCGTTCCAATTTCAGTTAATGTTTTTGATTCAGTTTAAAATAAGCTTTGTTTTGTTCCAGAGTACTTTTTATTTTGGTCTATAGTATTTGTTTTGTTCCAGGATAAAAGTTTTGTTTGGATCCAAATTTTTGCAGCTGGTTTTAATCAAGATGTCTGTTTCGAATCTGTTTAATCTTCGTTATTTTGATCAGAAAGGGTCCTACCAAGCTTCATACAGATTAATCTTCTTTGTTTTGATTAAAATTAGTCTTTTGAACCAAGAACAATTATCCGTATTTTGATCTAGATTTATCTTTTGTACTTTAATCCAGACCAATCTTTTTTACTTCGATGCAGATAAATCTTCTCTACCAAAATCCAGGTCGGTCTTTTGTATTTTGATCCAGATCAATCTTTTTTATTTGAATACAGATCTTTTTTATTTGAATACAGATCTTTTTTATTTTAATACAGATTTTTTTATTTTGATCCAAATCAATCTTTTGGATCAATTTTCTGTGTTTTGATGCAGATCAATCTTCTGTATTTGGATCCGAAACAATCTTTTTTATCTTCGTTCTCTGATCCTAACCTTCTATATTATGACCCAAATCCATCTTCTTCACCTAGATTCAAATTAATTTTCATTATTTTGATCCAAGTTAAAAATTGTCAAAGCAATTGATCATTTTCTGGCTACTATGGCTGATGAAGATCGTCTTGTCCAGAGTAATTGTTGATGCCAAATGAAAAACAATTGTTTGAGGAAGAATTATCGATTTGTCTTGGATTTTTGATCATCTTTGGGACATTTTCTCTTGGTCGGCATTGTCCAATGCTGCGAGAAGAGTTTGCTGGCGCTTTCGCACGCTCTTGTGTGTATACGAACCGGTTTTGAAGGCGCACGAGGTCACCCAAGAACTGGGACTAAAGACCAGCTGACGCGATCATGACGGAGGTTGCTTTCAAACTGGCGGGTGGAGGCATACGATCAGTGTTTCCCCTACTTCGTAGTCGTCACTGCTCCCTCCAACATTTTAAAAGATAAAAGGCTCACAAGATTACCTACCAGAAAATAGGGAGACCTCTAGCCAGAAGGAAAACGCTACGCTAACGTCGCTCGCTGACCTGCCATCATACTTTATGACCTGCTTGCTTCCGAAAACACCAGCATCGGACAAACAACTTTCCTTTGCTTGCCCCGGGGATCTTCAGTTCGTTCGGATCAAAGTAAATCAAGTGGTCGATCCGAATGAACAGTTCGATCCGAATTGACTGAACAAATTGAATTGTTTGATCAATCTGATTTGTGCGGAAATGAGTTTTTAAATTTTTTGATGATCCTCAATGTCCTCAGGATCATCAGGATGGTAACTTTGTTTCAAACTTTGTTTCAAAAAACCATTTCCATCTATTTGTTGAATAATTTTTGCATCTTCAATTTTTGGTTAAGAATAAAGTCTTCAATGTCCGAATCAACGTCCTTATTACCTTCTTGAATTTTCTTTATTACCTTCTTGAATTTTCTTTATTACCTTCTTGAATCTTCTTTATTACCTTCAGCTATTCGAATATTTTTACTGAATAATTATTTATTACAATGGTTCCATAATAGCAGTTTTTATTTTTCTTCCGCGATTTAAAATTTTAATTGAAAATCCCTATAATCAATTTTCAATTTGTTTGAGGATCTTCATATCATCAAAAAATACCTATGCTGAATAATTGTTTGTTACCATATCCTCAATCCACAAGATCCCCAGTTCTTCACCAAACAGTCTTTGTTTGAAGATCTTCAATTGCTTTTTAGCTCTTCAACAAATTCTACACTATTTTTATCAAGAATTATTTTTTACTACATCTTTGCTTGCAATTCCACCAAACAATCTTTTAAAGATCATCAGCAGGAACTTCCTGATCTTCAGGCTCGAAAAATCTTGAGCCAACAAAATCTCTGTTTCAAAATCTATTGCTTAAAAAGCGAGCTAAAATGTTGAATTTACAGATTGCATTATTTTTTCAATAACTAATTAAATATGAAAAGAACTTCATCAAGACTTTATTCAAAATATAGATACGTGGTAGTACCTGTTTTAGTTTTTGTTTACCAACAGCTTTTCCTAGAAAAAAGATAGTTGAGCTTAGAATAATTTTAGAAAACTCTAAAGAACTGGAGATCCAGATGTAGAGTCATGTGTACGAAGGTCCTTGAATTTGGTGGAGATTCATAGATCCCCTGAAACGTTCTGAAGACAAGTTGAAGCTTGTTTGAAAATATTTCCTGGTGTGGACCTTGGCCGAGTTATGGAATTGTTTACTTAGGTGATAATGCTGCTGATGATCACGTTTCTGCGTCAGATTCTTTTGTAGCTCGGCGACAAAGGAATTAAGATAAAAGTAATCTAATCTTGGAAACTTGGATGATAGAATGAATTTTAACTTCCTTGCAATTTCAGAAGGACGGATCTTTGTTGAAATATTTTCTCTCTTAATTTGAGTCATTCTAGTCATGCCGTCTGACTCACTTCTGGATACCTAAATCCACTCGTTTAGAAGTATTTTAATCAGCATGAAAAGCATGAAAAATTAGGGAGAAAATTCTCTCACATACTCACGTTTTTTTACCAATGAAGATTTCAATGTTTTTTAAACCGTTTTTTTAGAAAAAGAATTACTTTTTCTGTTCAAGATTACAAAATTTTTGAATCTGTAAATCAATATTTTTTTTTAATTTCTAATAAGGAGAATTAAATTTAAAAATATGCAAAGTTCTTTATCAAAAATAGTAATTGTTCTCTAATACAAAGTTCTTTATAAGAAAAAATAAGGACAATTAATTTTAATCTCTAATACAAAGTTCTTTTAAAAAAAATGATAGCAAGAATTACACTTTTTTTCTAATCAAAAGTTCTTTGTGAAAAAAAATAATGAGAATTGAATATAATCTGTAATCCAAAGTTCTTTCTAAGAATAGAAAATGACAAATAATTGAATGAAATTGTTAAATTAATTGTTGTAGTTAAGAATTCAAAAACCCATTCGTTTCTACTTTTAATTTTAATAATGATGATGTTTACATTTTTTATTTTATTTGCGCTTATGCTTGTTTCTTAAATATTATTTTTGCACTTGTTGAGTATACATTCTTGTCTGATGACACAATTTTCAGTTAATTTGAAAGAAACGATGCTTTTTCTGAAATGAGATAATTTGCTTAAGAGGAGAAAACAATTTTAGTAGAAGAAAAATATTTTTCCTTCATTTAGAAGTCGACTCATTTATTCTCGTGGAAATTCATTAGCACAAAGTTCATTAGGGTATGCAATTTTTAACAAAGCATAACAAAACTTATTTTGAAAAACGTGTGTGACTAAAGTTCTACTTTTTTTCTCCAGCTTTTTAATGGTCTTTTTATTGTCTTTTTATCATCACAATAGAACTTTTTGAAAATACTTACGTTATTAAAATGCCATTTAAATGAAAATTAATATTTTACTGATTGTAGTCAATGTTACTTGTTTCAGGCGGAAAAAATATTATCTGAATTCAATCATCTAATTATCTAAATTACTTTCTACGTCTTAGGATTATTTTGTGAAGTAAAAATTATTATTTGTTGAGAGACGAATCTGTACTTTTAATATTCATTTATTATTAAAGAATGAGTAATATTTGAATGACTTAAATGTGACTTTTTTAACAATTAATTTTCATAGTTTTCGTGTTAAAAAATTAATTTAACTGTTTTATTATTTAATTTAATTTATTATAATATAAATGTATGTAATATAAATTATAAATAAATGCTATTTTTCAAATAGCATTTTGGCAATAGGAGATCTCGATAACAGAGAAGGATATATCATGGTCAAGAAATAATTGATGAAAGTAATATCACAATCTCGAATTCGCAACAATGGAGTAATGCCAAGCTTTCAACAGGTTGTTGAAAGTTTAACTGCTTTTCGTGTCTGTTTTATAACTTTAACTCCCAAAGCGATGACACTGATAATTTTTCGCTTCTGACCCATTTAATTAGTCGGGAAACGACAAATGTTTTGATGTAATTAATGGTATACTTTTGCCATCTTATTGCAAAATTCGTTCATGCCGTTTTAAACAATTAATAAACAAAATTAAAACAAAATCCCATTTTCAATCATATTTTTATTTTACTAGCAAAAAGTAAATTTATCTCATGAGGAATAAACAAAAAGTATCTGTCATTTGGCTTTTAATTTTCTAAATTAAAAGTTCTAATTTAAATATCTCTTATTTAAAAATGTAATTTTATTGAACAAACTATGTGTACCAATTTTTATTTATTTATTAAATCCACAAGAAATGTTATCAAAACCTTTCCCAAAAAAGAAAGCAAGAAAGATAAATAAATAAAACAAAAGAAAAACAATAGCAAGCAAACGACATTCGAACTGAAAAAGCAATTCAGAGAAAGAAGAATTTGCGAAAGAAAATATAAAGCAAATGTTTATTTTCGAGGAAACAATGCAAGCCATAAGCATTAGCAGCGAAAACGGCTTCATTCTGGGTCCGGGGAGGAAATTGTGAATCTGGAATTGTGGAATAGAAGGGAAGTTTTGGCCTCGTAAAGTGCAAAGTGAAATTACCAACGAGAAGGTGAGTTTGTTGGTTTACTTTACCCGAGGTTCTAGGAAAATTACAAAACTTGCTGTTGGTTATAATGAAGTGAATGTGTCTCCCTAAAGCCACGGACTTTGAACCCAGGAGCTTCCTAGGTGTGGCATACCAACTCGCCATTTAATTTCCCATGAGAAATTGCGCGTGGCCGTGTCTCTTCTTGTCCGCATCACCCGTCAGTCGACGATGCCATTCATTCACAACGAGCTCTTTAACCCGAAACTAGCTACCCAGATACGGTCATTTCCGAAATGACCACGTGCCAAGCATACGTCAGACTTAAACTTATGTCTGCATAATTCTGATTACACCTCGTATCATTTTATTTTTCGGTCCATGCTTCCGTTCTTCTCGAAAAATGATTACTTTCCGCAAAAAACCACGTTTTTCATTTAGAGTTAGAGAAATGTGTTTTTTAAAAATCAATTTTAGATTTTATTTACTTTAAAAGATGTTTTGAGTGTTGATCAGGCAAAATATTTGGGTTTTACTGTTTATTATTTTATAGTCTAATTAATTTTTTAAAATCTCTCCACAAGAATAGATCCACCATTTTTGAATTTTGAAAAATTGATGCCAAATTCGTAATCAGTGACCCCAAAAGCCCTTAAGTAACGAGTTTTACGCGAATCTGAGCTATTTTCAAAATATGCGTCTGCCATTTTGGATCCGCCATTTTGAGTTTATAAAAAGTGACATCAGATTCGAAATCAGCGACTCTAAAAACCTCTAAACGAGTTTCAAGCGAATCCAAGCGGTTTTCAAAATATGCGTCCGCCTTATTGGATCCGCCATTTTAAATTTTTAAAAATTGACATCAGATTCGAAATCAGCGATCCCAAGAACCCCTAAGCAACAAGTTTCAAGCGAATCCGAACGATTTTCAAAATATGCGCCCGCCATATTGGATCCGCCATTTTGGATTTTTAAAAAGTGATATCAGATTCGTAATCAGCGACCCCAAAAACCCCCAAGTAAGAAGTTTTATCAATATTCGTTAAGATCACCGTCTAAAATAACTATTTGTTTAGATAATTTGTTTATAACAATTTATTAATAGTACCATTGAGCTATTCTATAATATAGAGATATGCAGAAATAAGTCTATAAATGACTAAACATGAAAAATAATTTTAAATCTTTGAAATAAACAGGAATACGTAAAAAGTTACTTTTTTTCAATTGTTTATATTATTATAAATATTTGAACAAATTAAAAATAAAAAATCAGGCTCGAGCAATCTTTTAAAAATTTCATTACGATTATTTTCGGGAAAATAAATCCAAAATCGGTTGAGAATTGTTGACTCTAGGTTATTTTGAACTTTTCTTTTCAATTTCAAACCACTGTAATAGATGACATAGTAAATGCTGGAACAAGATGTTAAATAATAGATGCGATAGTTAGGATGATAATAAACGAACAAATAATGTCAAATGAAATAAAGACAAAGAAAAAGTGGCTCCTGCATAGTCTCAAATCTCCGTGGAAGTCACAAACTCGTGGGTCTGGTCCAGAACATGCCATGTCCTGAACCCCTCTGTAAAGACGGGACCTGTGACTATGCAGGGGCCCCTCTTCCTTTTCGTACCTTACATATTATATGTTTACTATTATTAAATTAGAAATAATAACAAAAATAGTAATAATAATTAAAAATAAAATAATAATTAAAAATAAAATAATAATTAAAAAAAATAATAATAATTAAAAATAATAATTTACTGAGTTTAAAATAAAAACTCTTCGAAAATTATTTTTGCTAAGAAGGCGAAAAATCAAATTTGCACCCGTTGATAATAAACTTTGTTTTATCGGAAGTTTTGAAAAAAACTTTAATTAATACTTCTCATTTACCTTCAATTAAAAATAACTTTCACCTAGAATTTCTTAGCTAAGTGTGAAAAGCGGCTTTTGTGGAAAAACTTGCCAAAGTTCCGGGAACATGACTCTTGTAAGAACTTGTTGACACGAAGTACGGTTGGAGGAGAAGAAGAGCTGGAAAGAAGCTGAGAAATACGAAATGCAAGCCAGGGCACGTAGTCTCTGAGCTAAGCTTTTGCCGAGGATCTTGAGCGGGTGTCGTGTTGTGATTGCACCTTATTAGGGATGAGTTCAAAAAGGTCCATGAAGTAGTTGAGAATAGAAGGGGAAAAGGGTGCTTGGCCGCAATGGAAGAACCTTCCAACTTCTCTCCTTCGTGATATATAGAATATAGTCAAGATCTTCTGTACCGGATACCAATTAGGAGCGTAGTATTACCATGAAACTTGTTTCATATCACAACCTCATTTTAGAATCACTAGCTCCGTCTGAGTATAAAATCCAAACGATTACGATTCCAATCCGTGTCCCAAGCGTATCTTAATTGCTATTATTTCTTTAATTCTAAGCTTTCTTCTGAGAATCGAATTTTTCTGATGGTATATTTCTTGTGAAGGGGAATTTTATGTCTGGTTTTTGCTGAAGACAAATTAATTTCATTCATTTTAAGAATCTTTATAATACAAAATAATTATAAATTTTATGTTATAAATGTTTTATTTATTCGTTAACCCATCTCCACTCCTTCACCTCGTAAAATTAGTATTTTTTGCTGTAGATTTTTTGATACAGATATATTTGATTTTATTTTTGTTTTTATTTTTTGATTACAGATTGTTTTATATTCCTGAATATTCAGGAATCACTTTGTAAATCTTCAAAAATATTCTAAAATCTAGTCCAATATTTTTTTATTTTAAAAATAATTTTTAAATCTTGTAGAATGTTTTGAAATATTATAGAATATTTTAGGAATCTTGCAAAATATTTTGGAGTCTTGAATAAAATAAAATATTGTAGAATATTTTTAGAATTTTGCAAAATGTTCTAGTATCATGTGGAACATTCTGAAAATATTCCAAAATACACTGAAAAATAATATGATCTTAAATCTAGTAAAATATTTTGGAGTGATGTAGAGTACTTTTAAATGTTGTTGAATATTTTGAAATATTGTAGAGTACTTTTAAATGTTGTTGAATATTTTGAAATATTGTAGAGTATTTTGAAATATTGTAGAATATCTTGGAGTATTGTAGAATATATTAAAATATTGTAGAATATACTGAGAATCAGTAAAAATATTCAGGAGTATTATAAAAAATTCTTGAATCTAGCAAAATATTTTAAAATCTTGTAGATTATTCTGGAATTTCGTGAAACATATTAAGAATCTTGAAAAGTATTCTGGAATCATCTAGAATTTAATAAAAAATTTTGTAGTCTTAAAAGAAATTTTAACTCTTGCCGAATTCTGTGAAATCTTATCAATTATTTTTCCAACACATTTTAAAATTATTAATAATGCTGAAACTAAAACTTTTCAAAATTAATACTTTACTTTTTAATTGCATTTACATTTACGTGAAAGAATTTGAATAAAAGATTATTTATAAAATATATTTGTTCACAATTGTGATGGATTTCTTTTAAAGCATATTTTCAAAAAATTGTACAAAAAGACATTTTTTAAGAATTTTGAAAAGAAATTCGTGCCTTTTTCAGAACGTGCTGATTTTCTTTTTTCAATTTTCCCACGAATTGACAATTGTAGAGAATTCCTAAAATTGGAAATATTTACAACTGTGTACCTATAGTGGAAAGAATCACGGCGACCTTGAATTGGTAATGCTGCGTGGAGCAAAAAATGGTGAATAAAGTACTCTCTCCTTTTTTAGTTGTCAGTCGAACGAGCGTCTATTCCTGAGGGATTTTGTGTCCAGTACTGTAGGTACAAGCGGAGGTCGTCTTGCCAGATGGCTGCAGCCAAACAGCTTCGTAGATCCCTCCCAATGCGAGGTACTTTATTCCAGGGAGGAAATGAAATGCGGATGGCCTGCCGTCATCACAATCCTCACCAGGGACCAATTTGGCGAAATAGTTCACGTACCTGACCTCAAGGTTTGCAAGATACTTTCATTTATTTGCTTCACTTCTTTCTTTTTATAAAAAAAATCTCTTCCAAACCAATCAATTATTCATCGAAGTCTGGAACTTCGGCAAAATGCAGTTGTGTGAAAATAAAAGTCAAACAAAATCAAAAGTAAAAGTAAGAAACAAAGGAACAGTAAAGAAGAAAAACTAATAAACGAAAGGAAATGAAAAACAGTTAAAGTAAAACAGAAGTAGAACAAAAGTAGAACAAAAGTACAACAAAAGTAGAACAAAAGTAGAACGAAAGTAGAACAAAAGTAGAACAAAAGTAAAACGAAAGAAAAACAAAGTCTGTTTCTAGCAAGTGAAAACAAAATACTGATTTTATTGTACGTTTTGCTTTATTAGACATAAAGAACAAATAAATAAAAGCAAAAGAATAGAAAGGAAAAATTGTAAATGAAAAGACTTGGATTGTTTTTTAGGAAAAAAAAGTTTATTTGGAAGTAAGAGGTTTATTTTATTTGGTTTGTTTCTCGAGTATAAAGAGATGGCCAATTTATAAAATTGATTTTAGGTGGATTCAAAAGCGGTACCGATAGACAAGAAGGTCCGTCGAGTCTCGAAAGCAGATCCGCTGATTTTTGGGGGTCAGCTTCCACCTTCTTTGGATGTTCCTTACGAAATGACGGTCATCAATGAAACGTGCTATCATGCCATCACGATTATGGAAGCTTATCGAAATTATTCTTTCGAAGAGCTGAGGTACACATCACCAGCTTTAAAAAGACCCAGCGAAAGTATGCTTGTGATTCCAAATGGTGATGGAAGCTATGGTGCAACTTGGACTCCATCTTCAGCAGGATGGTATTCCATCTCTATCACCATTGATGGCTACAATATGGAAGAAGTAGGTTTATTTAAATTTAAATTTTACCACAATGTTTAAATTTGTTTTAAATTTCAAATAAATTCAATTTAAATTACAATTAGGTACAATTTTGATAAAAGTTGGATTCAATTTCTTGATAGTGTCTTAGTAATTTTATTTAAACTGATCAGAACTGGAGTTAATTTTAATTCGAATTGGATCCGAGTTTGATCAGAATTGGATTTGTTTTCGATTCGAATTCAATTCGATTTTGATCCGAATTGGATTCGGTTTCGATTTGAATTTGATTCGATTTTGATTCGAATTGGATTCGGTTTCGAGTTTATTTTGATTTCGAATTGATTTTGATCCGAAATTGATTCTATTTCGATTCAAATTGGATTTGATTTCAATCCGAATTGGATTTTATTTTGATTTCGAATTGATCTTGATCCAAATTGGATTTGAATTGGATTTGAATTGCATTAGATTTTGATCTGAATTGCATTCGATTTCGATTTTGATTTCGAATTGATTTTGATCCGAAATGAATTCGATTTCGATTCGAATTGGATTTGATTTCGAATCAAATTGGATTTGATTTCGAATCGAATTGGATTTGATTTCGAATCGAATTGGATTTGATTTCGAATCGAATTGGATTTGATTTCGAATCGAAAATTTTGAATACTAGTTTGTTTGAACAATTGCAACGCTGATGATTACTTTAATTTCAAATCTCAACACCTTCTCTGCCTAGAATTACAAAGTTGAGGTGAAGGAACCACCTCTAGGCGTGCAACCACCAACTCAGAATCTAATGACGAAGCTTCCAAAACAACTGACTAAACTGCGGAAATTTATTGCTTCGAGTAGTGCCGGTCTCCGAATAAGGACTCAACCTTCTCTGCAGAGTGAACAAATTGGCATTGTTCCTCTCGATCACACAATAGTCTTCATAGACGAGGTAAAATTCCATTCTGCGCCTTTGAAATCAAGATAGAAGTTTCCTAATCTTTTCGTAAACAAAATTCACGAAAAATATATTAATTATTGAAACGATCATTGAAACGATCATTGAAACGATCATTGAAACGCAATTTTTAAGGATAACGGTTAGAGATTAAGATATACAAAATTTTGCAACAGTGATTTTAAAAAG
Organism: Ganaspis sp. Gsp50; assembly: GCA_011057455.1. Taxonomy (NCBI): domain Eukaryota; kingdom Metazoa; phylum Arthropoda; class Insecta; order Hymenoptera; family Figitidae; genus Ganaspis; species Ganaspis sp. Gsp50. The sequence goes on from WNHD01000687.1 coordinate 26,836, forward strand.
AGCAAGATAAATTACTATTCTTGATTTGTATTTTTATTGTAATAATTTTCTGATCTATACAATGAGATTATTTTAATTATTCGTAGTATTACAACGACGATGGAGTGTGGTTGAGACTGAACGCAGAATCGATCATGAAATATTGCAGTAAAAGTCACTTTGAAGCGTGGTGTCTTCAGTACAATCAGCATTTGGGGAAAACTCTTCTCTTTCCTGTTGAAGAATTGAAGAAGAACGTGAAATCTGTCGTGAAGGAAGTTATCTTATCAAGGAAACGATCCGAAGTCGAAGAGTACGTATTTCCTGTTAATTAACTTTTCCCTTATTTACATGAGAATACTTATCTTTTTCTTCAGAACATGTCGGTGTTTTAGTAAAAGAAAAAATGTGACTTTCAACGGAGGAACGAGCATGGTCGTGATTACTTGCGGAGCCTCTGGGCATAACATCAGAAGCAGACCTAATCTCAAAGCCAGACCTGTTGGAATCTTAGCTCTCGGGAATATCGTTACCGTTCAAGAAGATGTAATTATCGATTATAATTAGCTATTAATTAACTATTACTTATTCATTTTGTATTCAGAATTTCAATCTCTCAACTCTCGTTTTATCTTCTTTTACATTCTTATTCATAATGTTATATTTTTATTTATATTTATAAATATTATTAAATAAATATTTCTATATTTTTATTTCTATTTTCTATTTTGATTTATTTTTGTATTTGTATTTTATTTTTGTCATTTTACTAATTACTTGAAGCATTAGGTTCAAGATTTTTGTTGTATTTTCTGTTACAATAATATTTATTTTGCAGTTTGTAAATAGCGAGGGTGTTTGGGTGAGGATTGATGACGATTCTATGAACAAGTTTTGCTTTGATACGGAAGGAGAGGCGTGGTCGCTTGCAGTCAATAAAAAGGGAATCATTTACATGAAATCAGAAGTGGATTTCGAGGCTGATCCTATTGAAAAGAAAGCGTTGCCGGAAACACCCGCATCTATGAACAACAAGGGTTTCGACTTCTCCAATCCTTCTGGTAGCCATGAAGGTTTTAGTTTCAATGCTCAAAACTTTTCCCCTGGTACTGCTGGTTCTGGAGACGCAGGAAACTCCAATCCTTTCGTATTTGGTACCCACAACCAACACGATTCGCCAGGCAAGTTTTTCAAATCTTTAGAGAAGGCGATTCTTTGTGTTTAAAATCTTTGTGTTTAAAATCTTTGCGTGTACAATTTTTGCGTTCAAAATCTTTGGTTTCATTTGTCTTCGACTTCAAACAGTTTATTTCATTCCTGTCTAGTTGTTTACGCCCCCTAGGTATTTTTCGCTATTGAGTAGTTGACACTCGTTAATAATTTGCTTTTCTCGTTTAGAAAGTGAAAAGTGTCCTCAAGAGAAGAATGAGGTTACGCCAAAATTGATAAGAAGTCATTCTAAAGAACATGGTAGCAAGGAAAAAGAGAACAGTGGAGGAAAATTCAACGCCTTGCAAAAGTGGTTGCGAGGAGACGATAAACTTTATGGAGAAAAGAAAGGCTCACCTGGCAGGTGAGTTCTTCAATAGGCTTACAATCAATATATTTACAATCATATTTGAATAACCTTTTTTTATTTTCAGAGATTTTTCCGAGTTTATTGGCGTTTCGGTTAAGGAATTGGTAAAAGCTATTGGCGAAAGTCGTACAAATGGAAATGGAGCAACTCCGCCAGACACACCAAAAAAATTATCAAGAAGTTCTTCTCCAAAAAATCCACAAACCAACTCTCCAAGATTTCACAATAGGTCTTCTAGTCCCGTTCCTATCATTGGTACGCAGCTTATAATTTATTCCAAAAAACTATCATTTTCGATAGTTATTTTGCTACTCAGTCCTAGATTTGTTGATGCAATTTTTAAAATTATTTAACAGGTGCGAAAAATGTTCACGGAGGTGGAAGTGCCAGCAGTAGTCTTTCCCTTTACGGTTCATCTCCAAGTGGAGGTCTTTCTCCTTTAGGTAAGAGTTCCTTTTTAATAAATATTCCAACTATTTTGCAATCCTTTTTCCAATTTTCAACAATTTAGCAACCAATGGACAATTTTTTAGTGTGCGCAATTGTATTGTAATTGTATTGTACGTAATTGATAAACAATTGTAATATTTATTTATTGGCTTTCTAACAGTTTCGGGAGATGGCAACCATGTTGTAAAATCGCATCGATGTGAAGCAGCTCAAAGTGATGCGAATATTCCCAACAGTAGTTTAAATAAAGATCAACTCCAATCATTGAGCAGAGTGAGTTCCAACACGAACACAAGCGATGCTTCTCCAAGTCGCAGTTGCAGTTCACAGCAAATGAAATCGGAAGGAAATATAGTTAGTCCACCTGGTACCCCAAAACGGGAGTCTCTTGTAAGTTTATACTCGAGGGATAAACTCTTGTAAATTGTTATTCAAAGTTATGTGAAACTGTTTCGGAATATGTATCTTCAAGTGTATCTGAAACACTTTGAATTCATTTAAATATCTCTGAATGTCCGGAAATTGACCACAACATCTAAAAGTAATTCGATTTGTTTTGTGATTTTTAAATCTTCGGGTTCGATTATGTAATTCGAATCTCCATCTCATCTCCCTGACCTTTATTTTTTTCGATGTTTGTAAAAACAAAAAGAACTGAAAGTCAGGGAGATGAGATGGAGATTCGAATTACATAATCAAAGTGAACAAAACATTCTGATTTCTTTTGAAATACCGCAAACTGTTTTAATTTGTGTTTGAATATCTGAAAGCATGTATCTTTTTTGAAATATAATAAAGAACATTTCTAATTCCCAAAATAATTTCCAATTGTTTTGTAGGATCCTCATGACAGTCCAGGCAAACTTTCAGAAGCCCAGACTCAGACGAGTCCCGACAGTGTAATCGTGATGGGACATTTCAGCATAGGATCTTCTGGATCCAAAGAAGAACGTCATTCTCCAAAATGCAATCGTCGAGATCTTACCAAAGTTGTGAAAACAAGAACGAAAAGAGCAATGTCACCAGCAAGTAGTCCAAATCGAAAAGAGACTTCGAGTCCAAACAGCAACTTGAATTTAAACAAAGACAAAATAAAAGAAGCATTAAGTCCCTCAGCTGCTGAATGTTTGCGAGCTGTTTTTGCTGCTTTTCTTTGGCACGAAGGAATCGTTCATGACGCAATGGCGTGTGCTAGTTTTTTAAAATTCCACCCCACTTTGCCTAAAGAAGGTGCTGTCGTCGTCACGAGACAAGCTCTTATCCAAAACAACAATAAAAATAAAGAAGAAATGACGAAAGAGATGAAGGCTAGTCAGAGGCATTCCGTGGAAGTGTCAAATGCAGGAAATTATTTGCACATCCAACCAAGCACTTTAGAAACCCTAACTCGTTCCGCGGATTGTGCAAATAGAAGCAGAAAGAAGCAAGATTCTTCGAACAAAGATGAAATTCAGTCCGATGATAAATTAACCGCTCTTCCAGAACTTCACACAGTCGCAATTCTTCCGCCAGCTTTGAAAAGTTTAGTGTTTCTTTGGGAAGAACTCAGCACTCACTGTCTTCAGGCTATGGAACCCCATTCAGTCTTATCGAGTCCAACGATGAATGGACCCACGAAAATAGCGAAACGGACAGAGAAGGTGGTAGTAGAAGAGAAAATAAAGGATCGTGATAAAAAGGGTAACAAGAGGAAAAAGGAATTGAAATCAGCGTCGAAATCTAGCGAGGTTCCGAGTGGAATTGAGCGAGAGTCGACTTGCGAATTGTGCGGAGGTCTCTTTCCTCATCCAGTTACGTATCACATGAAAATGGCACATCCTGGTTGTGGGTGGCAAGCTGGTGGTAAAGGATACAACAGTGGGGGGATGTACTGTTTCGGATGGGCTGGAAATTGTGGAGATGGAGGATTCGGTGCAAGTTCTTGGTATCTAATTTGTGAATCATGTCGTGAGAAGTATCTGAAAGCAAAGAAGTACAACAGATTGGCTAGAAAGTTCGTAAGTAGAACGTCCAAGAAGAAGGAAGAAATTAACAAATTCCCGTCTCCTATTAGTAGTCCTATCATCAATGAAAACCATATTATTATTAAAAACAATGCCATGTTCTTGCTGGATCTAGCAAGCGCTTCCGGACCCACGATTCCAAAACAACAGAGACGCTCGTCTCAAACCCTTTCATCGGTGGCGGAAAATTACAGTCCTCCGGAGGCAGCTGGACCATTTCCATCCAGTGGACCATTCCAGTGCTTGCAGGCATTAGGTGTTAATCAAAGTTCGTGTAACGATGACAGGTATTACGAGGAGAATTTGAGACCACAGCAAAATTTCGATGGCCAGAGCAATGTCGGTCATTCTAGACCTTTATCTGAGTGTCCGTTGAGCGATAGTGATAGCGACAGTGGAAAGAATCGAGGCATGTTCCATAGATCAGTGTCCATGACGAATGGAGCTCCTTGGGCGAAAAACAGCAACGACGGAAGGGTAGTCATGGCCAGGAAACGAAACAACAGCAGTAGTGAGATGAACAACGATGGAGGATCTTCCCTTTTGTGTTACCCATCAGCAGCTCTTCAAAAATTAGTACCATCTATTGATCAGTCCGCGATTGTATCAACAAGCCAAGCCGAAATCGAAAACAACGACAGGAATGATCTTCTCATGAGGCCAGTGATGCTCTTTGTTCTTCAGCAGCACAATCTTCAGCATCTTCAACTTTCTATAAAACATTCCCTAAGACGAGCAGCTTGTCGGGTCTACGCAATGCAGGCTTTAAACTGGCTCATCAGAAACGTGACTCAGCCGATTTGTTTGCACGATTTGCTGTGGTGGTTCGTAGCTTCTCTAACGCCGATTGTTCCTGATCCTGTAGATCTCAACCAGGATGATAATCGAATTGAAAAGAAGGAAGATCACGACATGGCTGGAGTTTGCGAACATCCCTTGAGTGATCTAGTAGTCGCTAGCGAATCCACAAATCTCCTACCAACATCTTTTCACAACCTTCTTCAAACTATTTCCGATTTGATGCTTCTTCTTCCTCCAGGTTCTCCGCTCCAACAAGCAGCTGTGCGTTGCTGGGGTATCAAATTCACTCCCGCTGATCACATGTTCCTTCACAGAAGCCACGTCTTCAGTAATATCAGCAAAATACTAACGCGTTCGGAAGAAGAAGAAGACGTCAATATGAGTATGCACGAAAGTCACCAATCAACGTATCTCCAACAAACGGCTAATTTCGTCGAAAGTTTAAAGGATCTAACTCCAGGCGTTGACATAAAAGCGTCCAGCAGACAAGCAATGATTGGTAGTTTAATCGACAACTCGACAGAAACTTTCTGGGAGTCAGGCGACGAGGACAAGAACAAAACCAAGACGATTACAATCACCTGCGGACCCCGATACCATTCTCGAATGGTCTACATTCACATAGACAATTGCAGAGATTTGACCCATAAGGTTGGAAGTCTCACTTTCTTATCAGGAGCCAAAACCGACGAAATGACCAATCTACGCACCATGGAGATTGAATGTAGATTTACCGGTTGGATAAATTGTCAGATCGTTAATCCTAAGCATGTAAATATTAGCCTGGAATTAAAGGGTCCTGATAACTCCTTAAGAGTGCGGCAAATCCGCGTTCTCGGTGAAATTGAAGGAGAATCCTTGAAATTAGGAAAACAGTTGAACTCCCTGACGATTCAGCAAAGAAATTGCGAAACAGACACGTTGAAGGTCTTCCGGTCAATCACGTCCCAAGTGTTTGGCAAACTCATTCAAGGTGAGCAGCAACAATTCATCGAACCAATCGAAGGGGCAAACGAAGATTTAGAAGAAAGTAACGATCTCCGAGAACACATGGTTGGAATTCTATTCAGCAGAAGTAAATTGACACATTTACAGAAACAAGTTTGCTCCCATATTGTCCAGGCGATCAGGAAAGAGACTATTCGTCTGCGAGAGGACTGGGAAACGCTTTTATGTTCTCCGACACCTGTAAATAGTATCTTGAGCGACGGAAGTGATCTACCTAAAGCCGCGGATACCTACTGTTTCGAAATGCTTTCAATGGTACTTGCTCTGAGTGGAAGCTCCGTGGGTAGAAATTATTTGTCTCATCAGTATGGACTTTTGGAAGATTTGTTAAGTTTGCTTCATACTGGAACTGCGAGAGTACAGAGACAAGTGATTTCGTTATTGAGGAGGATTTTGCCGGAAATAAAACCTGAATCTTTCGCAACTGCTGTTGGGGTCAAAAGACTTCCACCTTCTGATTTCAGTATCATTTCTGTTGGGAATAGTGAGTATTCTCAGGTCGAAGAATTCAATGAACATTCGGCTGGAATTATAGATGTCTTCCTTAGTTGTATTGCCAAGGCTTTAACAGTTCAGGTCAAGGTAAAAGGAAAGGAAAGCAATGGAAAGGCTCTTCAGACTGTTTCATTGGCAACTAGTATTCATCCGAAAAGTTTTGTTGGAGCGAGATGGTGGCTGAGAGGCTGTATTGCACGAAAATTGGCTGAAGTCATCATTCAGCTGCTCAAAGATATAGCTTCCGTGAGTTTCTGTTTGTGTAGTTCATCTAAAACTTTATTTCATTAAGCAAATACAATTAATATCAAGTCGACGATCAAAGGCTGATAATTTTAGATCATGCTCTTCCTATTTACAATTAGTAATTGAAGAGTGAATAACTAGAATTATTAGAAATTATTAGAAAAAACTATTAGATTTTTAAAAATTTTAATCAGAAGGTATCAAATTTATATTATTTATTTGCAGGGAAAGTTATCAGACGCATGGGCAGTGGTGACAAAAGCGGCGATTGCGGAAAACATATTAAATTTAACGAGAATGGACGAGAAAAGCAGGGAGCCTTCTGAATGCCTGCATTCTCCAACCCTGTGGCTAGCGTTGTCTTCTCTTTGTGTCTTGGACTCTGATCACGTAGAGAGATTAACTTCCGGTCAGTGGAGTGCCACTGATGGACAACCATCTCTTCCAAGGGTAAGCAGAGATGCCATTTGTCACGCGCATACGCAACTGCGCATGTCTTGTATAACTTTTCTCATTGGTGGACTTGTTTTTGTCCACTTTCATCAATGAGAAAAATTATACAGGCATGCGCAGTTGCGAATGGGGTCTGGCATCACTAAGAGTTGGTATAAATCAACAAAAAAAAATTCTACACTACAATAATGATCGGAATAAATTATACCGAATTATATTATTAAATATCCATTATATCTAATCGTATCCAACGAATTTTGTTCCAGCAAACCTGTTCGAATCATGACGACAACGAGACAGTGGCAATAATTCAGTGCAACTTTTGCGGAAACCTTTGCGCCGATTGCGACCGAGTTCTCCACTTGCACAGGAAAACAAAATTACACTTGAGGCAAGTCTGCAAAGAGGAGGAAGAAGCGATACGAGTGGACCTTCACGAAGGTTGCGGAAGAACGAAACTCTTTTGGATTCTCGCGTTAGCTGACAGCAGCACTCTGAAAGCTTTAGTCGAATTCAGAGACGGTTCACCTCAAAAGCCAGCTGGACTCTCGACAGGTCTTTGCCGATTTTGTGGAGCGACCGGAAACACTGGATTGCTGGCGATAGGAAACGTCTGCGCGGACTATGATTGTCAAGAGCATGCTAAAAACGCGTGTCACAAGATTCATCCTTGTGGTCATATTTGTGGCGGTGTGCGGAATGAACGACCTTGCTTGCCTTGCCTTCACAGATGTGTGCCGAGCGGTGAATTGAAGCAAGATGCAGACGACATGTGCATGATTTGTTTTGTAGAAGCGCTCTCCAGTGCACCTGCAATTCAACTCCAGTGTGGTCATATCTTTCATTTGCACTGCTGCTGGAACGTTCTTGTCAAGAAATGGGTGGGACCAAGAATAACGTTCGGATTCGCATGCTGTCCAATTTGTAAAGTGCCCATGGAACATTCCAATCTTGCGGAACAACTTACCAGTGTCAAGGCGCTTTATGAGGACGTCAGACGAAAAGCGCTGATGCGATTGGAGTACGAGGGCTTGCACAAGTTAGTCCAGTTTTCTTTTATCAAATTGTTTCAACAAACTTTTATCAACTATAATCTTTTTCTGAGCTAAAGAATTGTAGGAATTTATTCACATCCTTTAAGCGATGTTTATTAATTTATGAAAAACTAATTTAAATAAGATAAATAGATCATTCAATCTTCTTCTTTAAGTCCTATTGAAAATGACGACGTCGTAAACTACGTTGTATACTGTCTTTCTTTCTTTCGGTTAATTTGGCCTTAGGTACACTTCTTACAGAAGTAGGGGTAGGAGTTGTATACTGTCTGAAATTACGATATCGTAAACGACGTCAACATTTTTAATAGGGAGTGGCCTTGGTGTGGCCAATTCAATTACATGAGATGCCAGACGGATTTGCAACTGCGCATGCGTTTTATAACTTTTCTCATTGGTGGAAGCTGTTTGGACAAACCTTGTCCACCAATGAGAAAAGTTATAAAAGACATGCGCAGTAGACCGTCTGGCATCTCTGCACATGAGGGTTGGAAACGGATATGTATGGAAATTTAATTTAAATGAAATAAAAGCGAATCTAATGTTTCAATTTCTGTTTTTAGAGACGAAGCAGTGACTTCTTCGGGTGGTCGTTATTACCAAGATCCAGCTGCTTATGCAATGGATCGTTACGCTTATTATGTATGTTATAAATGTCAAAAAGCCTATTATGGTGGAGAAGCTAGGTGTGATGTACAACAAGGTGGAGAGTCTTTTGATCCAACAGAACTTGTTTGTGGAGGTTGCAGCGATGTAGCAAGAGCTCAAATGTGTCCTAAACATGGTACAGATTTTTTAGAGTACAAGTGTCGTTATTGCTGTTCAGTTGCAGTTTTCTTCTGCTTCGGCTCGACACATTTTTGCAATAATTGTCATGATGATTTCCAACGAGTTACCAACATTCCAAAAAGTCAACTGCCATTCTGTCCTGCAGGTACTTGCAAAATTATTGTATAAGTCAATTGTTGATTCATTTTCTTTATCACTCACTTATTGAGTCATTTATTTCGTCACTCATTTATTGATGCATTTATTGATTCACTTATTCGTTTATTTTAATTTTAGAAAAAATAGTTTCTTGTCGTAAGAGTTGAAAATGTGTTGATTGAAAAATAGTTTGATAAAATGGAATTTGAATTTGATTGAAAAATAATTCCAGGACCCAAAGCTAAACAATTGGAAGGAGATGAGTGCCCTTTACACGTGAAACATCCGCCGACTGGTGAAGAGTTTGCTCTTGGCTGTGGAATATGCCGCAATGCACATACTTTTTAAGCTTTTGTCTTCAACGGAGTCTGGAGTAGGTGAGTGAAACTTGACGAATCACCGAAAATGTTTCATTAATTCTAAGTGAACTGTATTGATATACTAGTCTGATTATGAGCAAACGGCAAACGTGTTTGGATTTAGTCAAGAAGAAAGTCAATGGTGATATGTTGCCACTAGAGAATTTACACTTCTTTTTAAATATCTTTTTTGCTATTAAGAAAACAGTAGAATTGAGGAGTGGTTGATAAATGGAGCTCGAGTTAAAATAAGTGAGAGCCATTGCATTTGTTAAAAGAAAATTAGAATAAGTCGTTTTTATCGATAGTTTTCATAATGTGTAGAAAAGAAAGAGAAAAAAAATGGTTGATGATTGACATGAGCTTTCTACATAATTTGTGTAAGACTTATTAAACCTAAAGGGTGTCTTTTGTAACACGCTCTAGAATGATTATTATTAATGAATATAAGAGATGAAGTGATTCCAATGCCACGAATCGAATTTACAATGCTCGATGTAAAGTTTTCGTGTTAATAAAATGGAGTGTGTTAAGTTAATGATTGAAAAATTAGAAAAGTCTAATGCTTGAATGAAAGAAAATTAAGTCTGCGACAATTTAATGCGCGAAGTTTAAGCGTGCGAAAATTTGATGCGTGACAATTAAGTGTACGTAATTAAGTGTAATACAATCAAACGTACGTGTGATTAGTTAGCGTCTTTAAATTATTAAAATGACAGTGATTTGTAAATTTCCCATGTTTAGCTATTTTGTATTTGCAAATTTTTTTTTTTTAATCATTGCCGATAATTCAGCGTGTAAAGTCACGCTTTTTTTTAAAATTATTTATTATGTTCTTTGTGTAATTCTGTACAATGGATAAGTTTTGTTCGAAAAAAGAAACAAAAATGTTTTGACTAATTGCGCATTTTCGACGTTTGTAAGCGTATTGGTAATTTGTGTTATTTTTTACGACTTGTATTTTCGTTTGCCATTATATAGAAGACTTCAAAATAAAAGAATCTTTTATTATCCTTCTTCTTTAATATTCTCAACAATTATATAATTGCAATATCCGTCAATACGATTCATAATTCTTTAAAATAAAAAAATCGTTAAATTTTAGAATATATTTCTATATCCATTGTTTGTTATTTTTATAGTTTATTGTAAATTATTTTTTTATTATTTCTTTCTTTTAATTTAAAACTGGTTAATGATAGTTTATAGTTTATTATTTATATAATTTATTATTTAAAGTTATTTTTTATTCATATTTTTGGAGTTGTATTAAAGGTTCAATTTTTTACTTTTTAATAACATAATTTGAAAAAATGGAAAATTTGAATCTAGCAGACTTTTCCCGCGCTTCGGAGGAATGGATCGATCCAAGATGGCGACTCCAAGATGCGGCGCCGCCGCACGACAGTCTGCTTAAAGCATTTCGGAGTAGAGGAGTGTGTGAGCGATCCTGACGTTTTTCGCCACGATCAGCGGTAAGTAACATTTATTTACAAGTCGTGCAACAATAGTTACATAATTCTCACGCGCGAGACATTCACCTGTATGTCAGTAAAGTCATTGCGGCGGGAAAAATGTAAAATTGTCTTTAAAGTAAGCCCTGTCTCCCACGCAGTTACCAGGACCACCCTCTGCCTTCAACTTCTTTTGTCATTGTTAGTATTCTATATTTTTCTCGTTTCTTTCAAAATTTATAACTGACACTCCACTTTTTCATTAAATAATTGTCATCTTAATTATTTTAAAGCTCGGGATATAAGCTACATTTCAATGTTTTCGTTTTGAATTAATAATTAATTCCTGTTCACTGTACCTGAAATTTTGGAGTAAATTTAAAAAAATATTTTTCTTAGTAATTATATCAAGTTTCTTGAGTGTTATTAACACATGAGTCATGATTTTGATCATGGTCAAAGTCTTGGTCAGAATATTGAACTGAAACTAACCTCAACCGATCCCTTGAAACGACAGCGTTGACAGTTTGCAATCTAGTTTTAAATTTTGCTCACTGCAGCTGATTGCAGGTGTTTTGTTATGATAGGAAAAACTTTTTTTTCTTTGAATGTAAAGGGTTCTTTACTTTTTCATTCAGAGTTAAGTAAAATTAACACTAATATTTACATTGATATTTGTCAATTCTATTTTTAGTGCATTAAATTTGTTATTCCTATTATTAATTTAACAACTATTCAATTGGTATAAAAATTAATTTGTTATATTACATTAATTATGACTGAAGTTGTGTTTATAGACATTTTTAAGAATACTATGTAATATTGATTCGTATATCTTAAAACCTGATAAGGGTTAAAAGGTTCAAACATGTTTAAAATACATATTTGAAATAAAAAAATAACCATTAGACTTATTGTTGATCTTTGTAATACATTACATTTAAATGTTGTCTAGATTTTAAAACAGGTTAGTAGAAAGACTTTCTTTTGTAAATTAAGTAAATTGATTATTCCATTGGACTCCTTACATAATTTAAATATAGTGAAATAGATTGACAAAGTTTTTCGATTGTAATTAGTTATTAGTCTAGTTTTCGGGTGAGACAATAAATTGGGTCACTTTTTGTGTTTATGAAAAACAAATGTTAAATTTAGGAAATATTAATAAGTAAATAAAAAAAAAAATAAATAAATATAAAATAATTGAAGATTAATTAATAACATTCGATAGATCTGATACAGATAAAATTATAAATTTTAAGATTATTCATATTTCTTTATTTATTGAGTAATTCATTCATATAAGAACAATCCAACAATTGATAAAGTAAAAACATCAAAAACATTTGTTTTACAAGATTCTTGAATTTTCTGGTGATTGAAATTTAAATATCGAATTTAAGTTCCGTAAGATGACTTGTCAAAACCAGTTTTCTGAAAAGAGTTAATCCCGTTACGCTTTTTCTTTAAGATTTAACGCATTAAATATAAAGATCAGCTATTATCAATATTAGTGAGCTTAAGATATATTTTATGGGTTTAAATTGAAAGGAAAATGGGACTTTTAATCTAGAGATTGATAACTACGTGAATTATGATTCAAGTTCTTGTGAATTTTATATTTTTTACTGTTTTCGTTTCTTAAATTTGACACTTCCGTTAATCAATTCCATACTTGTTTAATTCGCTTTTAAATATCTAATTGTAAGAGCAAAAACGGTTTATATTTACAAAAGTTGTTTTAGTGTTGACCAGAATAAAATTGTAGTTTTTTAATATTTATATAATAATAACGGTTTATATTCTGTTTTTCAATAATATTAAGTAAATAAATAATTATATTTAATGAATTAAGGGTGATTTGATAAAATCTAATAATTTTACATATTATTAT
>WNHD01000688.1:0-28445 GCA_011057455.1 Ganaspis sp. Gsp50
AAACGTTTTTAAAACGTTCTAAAAACGTTCCAAAAAGACGTTCTAAGACCAGACATAAGACGTTCCTCGAACGTTTTAAAAATGTTTTTATTACGTTACGGGAACAAAGTGCAATGTTCCAGAATGTTTTGAAACATAAAGGGACGTTTTAAGAACGTGTTTAGAACGTTCGTTTGCCCACTAGGTCTGTAGCTCAATTTGTGAAAGAGTTGATTATAAACAATATATTTTGTTTAAACAAATTATATATTACATAGAAAAGTTTTTTAATAATGCATGTTAAGCTCAAACCAATAGCTTAATTAAAAAGGGATCTAATATTCATAGATGTCTAAATTAGCCGGTAACGTCGTGACCTAGTATATCTAAAGTCTATTGCATGTTTTTGCTATTTATTCAAAATTTTTTCAAATAATGCCTAAAAAATAGTAATAAATATGTGTTAATATGTTTTCTCTGTTTATGCGTTTTCAGGGGTTTTTGTCGAACACATAAAAAATAGTTAATATTAATAAAAAATTAAATAAACAATTGTGTATTATTTTTTAAAGTTTTTAGAAGAGAAACAGACTAGTCCAGTTAAAAGTTATTGATTTTAATGGATTCCTTATTTTTTCCTCAAAAAGTTGTTTTTTCCGATACAAAATACATGGGAATCTTTAAGCGCTTTTAGCGACCTCTAAATATCTTTTTTATAATAAAATAAAAAAACTGAGGTATTTTTATTTTTGATACAGAACAATTCTTGGGGGTATCAGCATCAAAATTCCAAATTTACTTTTTTTCCATTTATTTGTGGACCACCCTAATGTATCATTCTTTAAAAAAGGTTTATGTAAGAAATATTTGATTACTATAAACTATATTATCAATAAAATAAACAAATAGTTAAATATTTCCTGAAAAAACTAAATATGTTTAAATAACTTTGTAAAATTTTTTTATTTATAAACAATTTTTTAAACAATTACGAAGAAACACATTTTTCGAAACTTTTTAAACACAAAATACAGGTATTTATGCTCTTCAATAATGTTTAACTTTTATTTAAATCGATAAATTGGTTTAGGAGAAAAAAGTATTTGTTTATAAAGTTACTAAAAAATGTAGTATCAAATAAATTTTGTAAAAAAAAATAAAGATGTTTTCCTTCAGGGAAGTTATTATTATGGTCAAATAGAACTGTGTCTGAAGATTTCGTTGAGTAAAGAGAATAGTTTTTTTTCTTGTGCTGTATATACTAATTCTGATTCGTCTGTTTGTATGGTAAGATTGTTAAAGTTATACGAGTTTCGTTGGTAAATTTAAACAAGAAATATTCTCTAGAAGAATCTAATGATCTACAATGTCAAAGGCCTTCGAGAAGTCAGTGAAAATAACATCCATTTTGTCACCAGCTGACAATGTATCACTAATGTGCTGGGAAATAGAAGGTAAGTTTGTAATTCCGGATTTATTATTAATGCAAAAATGTTGCTTGGCAACCAAAACAGATAATCTACTGAATTTACTGAAAAACTGACCTTTCAAAAACCTTCGCAAAATTGGGAAACAAGAACGCCTTATGATTTTCAAAGAAGTGGGAAAAGTTGATTAGCAATTATAAGATTAAATACATAACAAACAGATTTGGACAAGATCGAATGATAGGATTTAAGAATCAAACTGGGATTGTTATCAATCCCTGCGGTATTCTTAAATTTCAGGGATTTGATTGCCCAAGATACTTCTTCCAGTGATAGTTGTAAACCAGAAAAAAGGCAGAATTGGTGTTAATGAACATTTACATGTCCGTTCCATGGTAAATATAAAATAGATAAATAATCAGAGAAAGCAGTTACATCACTTTAGGGAATAGCAAATACCATACCATCAAATTTAATACAATTAGGAATGCTGGAGATGGATCTTGATCTATCTCCAAAAGCTATTTGGCGTTATTCGATTTATCTCGACGGTATCGTCTAAAAATAGAATTATTAATGTCGTCCCTAATGTCTTGCGTAAGAAAAGAGAGGAAAATCAGCAGAGGTCCGATTGGAACACTTCTAAATAGGAATAAAAGTTTTTTTTGAAAAAGAAAGAGTATAGAAATTATAAAAATGTTCAACACAGTTTAAAATTTGTTAATAAGAGATAATATTTTTCATAATTCTATAGCTTAAAATGAAGAAAATTTTCTTAACAATTTTTGAACACCACGCGAGTAATACCTTAATGACCGATTTGGTGTAAAAAAAAAAGTTTTGGAAACATTTTAGATTATTTTTTTCATTACTTTCACATAAGAGGCATTTTCTCATATGCCTATAGAGATTTAAGAACACCTATAAGTAACATGTATCCATAATTATGGGATGATCCACGACTGGAGCAGTAGTAGTAACGATTTTTGAATATCGTGATCCATAATAGAATCATTGACAAATTAAAAATTGAATATACTTTTTTGGAGACCTAAAAAAACTTGTAGTTCTAGTAAAACTAAGAAATGTGGTATAGGGGAAATCTTCAAAACAACCTCAAAATCTCATTTTATATCCAAAAAACCGTTTTTCTGTAGCTTGATGTGAACAATCACTTATAATTTCGTTAATTTCTATCCGATTTCAATTTTTTTATTAGTTTGAAAGGGGAAAAACAAAGCTTTTCGACAGTGTGTTGATAATTTTGCTGAAATTAGAACTGACGAAACTGCACATGAAAATATTTGGAATTTTTATATTTTTTCTCCATTATATCAACTTAGACGACATTTTTACAATATTATCCGATATTGGAAATTTTTTTCGATACATTATTGATATAGTAAAGTCAATTCCGCGTCGAGTAAGATATATTTGAATGTAATTTGATGAAAATTGATGGAGTTGTGTGAGTTTTAAGATATTTAAATTTTTATTCAATATATACGTATAACTGACTTTAAATCAGCACCAGGACGCGTTGCGAAACATGCAAATTATAACAATTTTAATTACAGATAAATAATTTTTATTGGACAGTAGAGTACAGTGTAGTTCGAAACTGTACAGCACACAACAGAACTGGTAACTACTTTGTAAAATGTCTAGAAAATGCTCTATGATTCAAAACTATTTCTTGAATCTCTTTCGTTTGTATTGTTTATTAGTACTATAAAGTCACTGATTGTTCGTCATTCATATGTAGCGTAATTTATGAAACGAAATACTTTTTCCAAATTTTTGTATACTATTATTGTCTCCTCCAGCGTTGTTTATTTCTCAGAAAGAATTTCGATCATCAACTTTTGCGGACTAGCGAGATCCTGACATCTTCTTCCAAGATATTCCATTGTTTAAATTGAAACGCGAGCGTATAAAATTTAATTTCGACAACCACATCGAATTAAATTTGATTTACCATCATTCGATCTCAAACCAAGAGTTCTATATAGGCATCTAATAGATGTCTGCTTGGTCGGTATACATCAAAAATTTCTGAATTATCTTAAAATTAAATTTTAAATTTGTGGCAACTTTTCCATTCCTATTTTTTGAATTTTGAAGAACACTTGGTCTACGTGAATTCCGATTTATACTATCGATCAGACATGATATACGTAAGGTTGCAAAAAAATTATTAAGGCCATTAATCAAAGTTTCAAACAATGCTGCTGATCCAAAAATAAACGGTAGATGAAAGAAAATTTATTGCGATCATCATGCAGTTGTTTTTTAATAGAAATATGAAAAAGGATTTCTACCCAGGAAAAAAACCTATGGATGAATTTCTTTGTGAATCGGAGATTTTAAGAATGCGCATTTGCGATTGACGTTTTTAATTGTTTTGAATCGGAATTGGTCTTAATCGGTAATATTTATGTGCTCTCCTATTGATGAGAAATTTACTGAATCTTTAATGAAAATTATTAATTGGAGTCAAAATTGTTAGGTTCGGTTGTCAAAAACAATAAATCGGAAACTTCCGATTCAAGCTACTGAAAAAGATTTTGAATCGGAAGTTTCCGATTTATTCTTTTTGGCAACCGAACCTAAAAATTTTGACATTGATTCATAATTGTCAATAAAGATTTAGTAAATTTCTCATTAATAGGAGAACAGATAAATATTAACGATTAAGACCAATTCCGATTCAAAACCAATAAAAACGTCAATCGTGAATGCGCATTCTTAAAATCTCCGATTTACAAAGAAATTCATCCATAGGTTTTTTTTCATATAAAAAGTATATTTCTGTAACTACAATTGTTATAATCTGCATGCTTCGTAATGCGTCCTTATGCTGATTCAAAGTCAGATATACGTATATACAAAATGAGAAAAAAAATTAGAAATCTTAAAATTCACACAACTCTATGAATTTTCCTAAAATTACATTCAAATATAGCTCATTCGACGCGGAATTGAATTTGCTATAAGAATAATGTACTGAAAAAAATCCCCAATATCGGATAATATTGTAAAAATATCGTCAAATTTGACAAAATGGAGAAAAAATAAAAAAATTCCAAATATTTACATCTGCAATTTCGTCAGTTCTTATTTCAGAAAAATTATCAACACACTGTCGGAAAGCTTTGTTTTTCCCCTTTCGAACTAATAAAAAAAAATCTAAATCGGATAGAAATTAGCGAAATTATGAGTGATTGTTCACATCAACCTACAGAAAAACCGTTTTTTGGCCATAAAATGAGATTTCTGGAGTGTTTTGGAAATTTCTCCTATACCATATTTCTTAGTTTTACTAGAACTACAAGTTTTTCTAGGTTTTCGAAAAATTATATTTTCACTGTCACACAGTGTTATCTTTGACGGTTTATGTAAGAAGATGTAAATGTTAAAGTCAAGTCTAACGAAAGCGTCTATTGGAACTTTCTTAGTCATACTACTATAAAGAATAACCATGATATTTGTCTAAGAGCAACCATATAAGACGTGATAGCCAAAATAAAAAAGCATAAAGAGCTTAATTGATCCACCACTTGTGCAATCACCCTACTTCATTTCTTTATTTAAGATAAAAAGTCGAGTAGCTGTGGTGTTCACCGCAAAGCCCGTTTCTCGGACAGCGCCGTCACCAGTGCTTCTTCAGTTGCACAAACTTTTACATTTTCTGCAAGGATTTTCCCAAATGCTCTTTAATAAGTGCCTAATAATGCCCAAAATGAGTTTTTATAAAAACCTTTACCGCTGTCTTAACAAATCCACGAAAATAAACTGTTTTCTACCTGCCGTACCACGCCACCCCTCCCCCACTTAAAAACTTGAGCGTAATAATTGGAGTTGCTGGAGGAAAAATAAATGAGTTTATGATCTTTAGAATATATCCTTTCTCAAGATCGAAATTGTAACTTTGATCATCATAAGCGATTCATTAAGATAGAAAATGAAAAAATGAAGTTTACGACGTAGTCCATCATCAACTTCGCTCAAAATCGACTCAGCTGATTCAATATGCGTATTATTATTAAATTCAGATTCAAAAACTTCGACTTGCTTAGAGATTTGGCTTAAATCATCTTCAAGGGATTTAACACTACCTTCGACACTGTTCAATCTTGCATTGCAGTCTTTAAGATTCGTTTGGATTTGAGTTAGAGTAGCACCAACATTTTTAAGACTTTTTGTCATTTCCAGTATCAAATTAGAAATCTGCAACGAGATATTTTCAAAAGGATTATTTGAAATTACCAAGAAATTTAAAAGTGGTGGTTGCGTTTCTGTAGAAAGAGAAGAAGTTATCAGAATGTTTATACATTTGTCCGACATATGGGATCTGACTTTTTGAATTTTAAAAATCTGATCTAATGTTCGTTTTCAGTAACTCTCAAAACCACTGAATTATAAATCTAAAAGTAGATTAGTTTTTAAAAATCAGTCCGATATATTGGATCCGACATTTTGTATTTGGTCTCTTTGATATCGTTCTCGTAACATTATTTATCGGGTTCCACGGTTTCAATTCACAACGCATTTCTCATAAGAAACCGAACATCAAACTTTAAATATAATTTTACTATTAAAGTAGCATATTTTAAAAAGTTATACATATTTAAGCAAAAAATAACCGAATTTGGAAAACTAAAGAAAAATTTGAAAGGTAAAGAAAGGCATTTTAAAGTAAAACTAGTGCCAATGTGCAAAAAAATTTATAATCGATTTTACAGCTTGTTAAAACATGTTAGAATGGGAGATCTTTACAATTTTAGGTTAGAATAGATCAAAAACCATAGGTGCTAAAGCAACTCAGGTATTGGATTTAAATTAAGCGCTAAAAATTGCATGAGAAATAGTAGGTCTAGTTTTTGGGTCTAGAGTTTTGCAAAATTTTTATTGACATGTGTTATTAAAGCATTGGAATATGAATAATTTGGGATCATCCATAAGAAATGTTACGCTCTAGGGTAAGGGGGGGGGGGTCAAAAAAATGCAACATTGTACGTTAAATTTTAATTCTTACATTGTAAAAAGTGAAACATGGGGGTAGGTAGGGTTCCAAATATGATTAAATCTGTGAAACTTTCTTTATGGATGATCCCTATTGTATATTAAAACATTAATAATAAAAATGGAAATATAAATCAAGCTGCAAAAATAATAGTATGTGATTCTAAAAATTGCAACAATTTTCTATGCAGTGTACAACGAAATTCGAAAAATAGTATTTGAAATGTAAGTAGTTAATATATAATTAATAATAAATAGTATATTATAATATAGTATATATTAGGGTGGTCCAAAAAAGATTTTATGCTGCCACACCCCAACATTGTGAAGAATAAAAAATAAAAAGACAAGTATTTTTTTAGTTTTCAATCGGACAATATTTAATGGTGCCACCTGGGCTTTGAAATTTCCCATGCATTTTATATGGGAAAAAGACAATTTTTTCTAGATTTGATGTAATATCCTGAAAAATGAATATTTTTTAACCGGGTTACTCATTTTTACTCCATAATTGGTCATGGAATAAAACACAATTATTAATTAAATACTTTTTTTAATCAACTATTTTTATAAAACCCCTAAAAAACGCATACAATGAAAAACTAAGAAAAAGTTAAAAACTATATTTTATATTAATTTTATGATTGTTGTTTGTATGATTTTGAAAACATAGCATAATTAATAACTATTACTAAATATTCTATGCAATTTTTAATTTCTATAAACAAATTATTCTTTTTAATAAACAAATTTTTTGAAAATAATGCTAGAAAGTTCCTTTTTTGGCATTTTGCAACATCTTGTGTTTAAAGTAACTAAATGTATAACCTTTAGCATAAAATTTGTTTATAAAAATTATTTTAAAAAAATAATATTCTTTATTCTTTATTAACATTTTAACGGGCAAAGGCCCTTTAACTACAAACTATGTTACATAATAGTGGATCACGTCAACACGTCGTTATTGCTAAATAATAATGATTTTAGATCAGATTTAAATTTATACAGAGGCGCAAAAATTTCCAAAAAACGAGCGTATGAATTCGCCATTTTACAGATTCTATTCATTGGTGAATTATCTTCATACACAGTTCTATGGATTCCTAATTTAAAACGTGGCGTACGTCTTATACGCCTTGGAGGTGCAGAAAAGTTAATAAGTGCCAACAATTCAAGGCAAATAAATTTGCTATTAATGATTTAATATACACTACCGCCGGTAATTGTGCAACCGCTACATTTTTAAGGATTTAAAAAATCATATATTATCTTAAACGTATTAATTGAAATTTTAACTTTTAAGGCTCTAATAGCTACAATAAATGCGCAAAAAATGAGCTCTAAACAAGAGGGTTTTCTTCATTTTTGAATAAGATATCACAAAAAACGTTGAATTTGCAGTTTTCTTAAAACTTAAATTATTCCTAAAATTATAAACATTCTTTAATGTCCCTGAGCTTATTTTGAAGGTAATTTTACACGCAATAACAATAAAATCATTTCATTAATGTGCAATTTTTTTCTCGAATAGGCATTGCTTGAAACTTAAAGTAAAAAAGTGCGAAAAATGCGTATAAATATTTTAAAACTTATAATTGTTCGTTAAAATATATAAATGTATTAATCATTGTAATTTTGTAAAAATATAATAAAATTTCAGTATTGTTTATTTTTAAATCTGTTTTTCAGGTAATGAAAAATATTAAAATTTTCAGCACATTTAATTACTGTAAATTTCAAGCGTCACCTACTCGAGATAAAGAAATTTACATTAATAAAATTATCTTATTCTTATTGCGTGTAAAATTACCTTTAAAATAAGCTTAGAATCATTAAAAAATGTTTCTTATTTCAGGAGTAATTTAACTTTTAATAAAACAGTGCAAATTCAACGTTTTTTGTGATATCACATTAAAAAATGAAGAAAATCCTCTTGTTTAGGGCTTATTTTTTGCGCATTTATAGTAGCTACTAGAGCCTTAAAAGTTAAAATTTTAAGTAATATGTTTAAGAAAATATATGATTTTTTAAATCCTTAAAACAGTAGCGGTCGCACAATTACCGGCGGTAGTGGAAGAATAAAAGGTCAGAGGATAGAAAACTAGAAGACAAAATTGGAATGCCAAGCTCATATTTTATTTGACTGTAATCATGATCAAATCTATCTCTAGTCATACCCAATCTGCATGCAGCAAATCTTAAAAAATTGTTTTGTACGCGCTCATACCTAATTCGGTTTTAATATTGTAAATAAACAAATTATTATAAAATAATGCTAGAATTTTGGTTCCTTTTACATTTTGCAAATCTTTTTGTTAAAAGTAAGTGATTGGAAAACCTTAAACAAAAAATTTTTTTATTATAATCAAACTTTTTTAATCAAATTTCATGTATGTGCTTTTTCTATTAATTTCTTAAAACACAAAGGTTTGCAAAATGCAAAAGAAACTAACATTTCAGCATTTTCATAAAAAAATTTATAAAAATTTTTCAATTTTATAAAAATTGGTTCATTAACAACAATAATCTGTTTACAAAAATTATTAAAAACAAATGTTATGCTCAATGGTTTTCATTAAGTTACTCCAAACACACAGAGTAGCAAAATGCAAAGAATTGCAACATTCTAGCATTATTTTATACAAAATTGGTTTATTAACAACAATAATTTGTTTAAAACAATTATTGTAAACAAACTTTATGCTTAAGCTTTTTTCTTCAGTCACTTTAAACACAAGGAGTTGGAATGTGCAAGATGAACAAAAATTACAGCATTATATTATAAAAAATTGTTCATTAATAACAATAATTTGTTCAAATAATCTTGATAAACAAATTTTATGTTTTTGATTTTACAATCAGTTACTGTAAAGACAAAGATTTGTAAAATGCAAAAAAAAACAACATTCTAGCATTATTTTATAAAAATTTATTTATTATTAACAATCATTTTACAAAAACTATATTAAACAAATTTTATGCTTAAGGTAATAAAAGGAGAAAAAAGTCAGTAGTGCCAACCCATTTTTGCTTTATTTCTGAAATTTTGAACTTAATCAATTTATTTAAAAAAACGCAGATCCTTTTTCGAAAAAGCGGCTCTTTACCGTCAAATAATATTAAATAAGGATTCTAAAAATCATTGGATATTTGTGACTCGATGTTTCCCCGAGCCAGAAAACGGATTTTCGATTTGGAAAATGTCATATTTTGCTGTAGCAGACGTCTACCGTAACAGGTGATCATACGTCACTTACCTCTCGTTTCTTGAAAATGTTCACTTTGTCAATTTTTTTGAAACAACACGGAGACTTTTTTGAAAAAGCGGCTATTTAGCGTCGAATAATATTAAAATAGAGAATCTGAAAATCATTGGCTAATTATGACTCAATGTTTCCCCAAGTCAGAAAAGAAATTTTTTTGCTGTAGCTGTCAGATTTTGACAGCCCGCATGAAGTGGAACGTCAGTTGCGATGTCTCGTCCTACACGGGGTACAAGATTCCGAGCGAAGCCCACAGATGGCTCAGAACCAAAAGTGCTATTAAAGAAAATTCAAAATTTTCAAATAAGATTAAACATAAAATGCACAAAATCAAAAGTCTTGTAAAGATGGAATAACTTTCTGGGCCAAAAATAAATTTGTTGATTCTCGAATCTAAAAAATCGAGATTTCAAATCAGAATTTTTGAGCAAAAAAATTTAAAATAATTTTTATGCCGATTTGCAAATAGTGTTTACACATGTAAACATGATCTAAAATTTTTGCAAAGTTGGAAAAAATTTCCGGGCCAAAATTGAATTTTTTGATTCTCGAATCTTAAGAAATCGAGATTTTAAATCAGAATTTTTTGAAATAAAGTTTGAAATAATTCTTATCGCAATTTCTAATTAGTGTTAACATATGTAAACAGGATCTAAAATTTTTGCAAAGTTGGAATGACTTTCCGGGCCAAAAATGTATTTTTTGATTCTCGAATCTGAAATAATCGAGATTTCAAACATGAATTTTTGGGGGGAAAAAATTCTACATAAATGTTATCGCTATTTCCAATTATTATTTTTACATGCATACACGATCTAACATTTTTGCAAAGTTTAAATAACTTTCCGGGACAAAAATTAATTTTTTGGTTCTTGAATCTTAAAAAATCGAGATTTTAAATCTGAATTTTTGGGAAAAAAATTCAAAATAATTCTTTTCGCGATTTCGAATTAGTGTTAACATATGTAAACACGATCTAAAAATTTTGCAAAGTTAAACAAGCTTCCCGGGCAAAAATGAATTTTTTGTTTCTCGAATCTGAAATAAACGTGATTTTAAACATGAATTTTTGGGGGGAAAAATTCTACATAATTCTTATCGCTATTTCCAATTAGCGTTTTCACATGCAAACTCGATGTAACATTTTTGTAAAGTTTAAATAACTTTCCGGGAAAAATGAATTTTTTTGTTTTTGAATCTTAAAAAATCGAGATTTTAAATCAGAATTTTTGGGGAAAAAAATATAAAATAATTCTTATCCCGGTTTTCAATTAGTGTTTAAACATGTAAACACGATCTAACATTTTTGCAAAGTTAAAATACATTTCCGGGCAAAAAATTAATTTTTTGATCCTCAAATCTTCAAAAATCGAGATTTCAAATCAGAATTTTTGGGGGAAAAAATTTCTACATAATTCATATCGCGATTTCCAATTAGTTTTTATACATGCAAACAAGATCTAACATTTTTGCAAAGTTAAAATAATCTTCCGGGAAAAAAATGAATTTCTTGATTCTCAAATCTTCAAAAATCGAGATTTCAAATCTGAATTTAAAAAAAAAATCCTTCCGAACACTAATTGAAAATCACGAAATGATTTAGAAAGAATTTTTTTTCGAAAAATTCAGATTTAAAATATCGATTTTTGAAGATTGGAGAACCAAAAAATTCATTTCTTGCCCGGAAAGTTATTTTAACTTTGCAAAAATGTTACATCGTATTTGCATGTGTAAACACTAATTGGAAATCGCGATAAGAATTATTTTGATTTTCTTCCCCAAAATTCAGACATAAAATCTCGATTCTTTAAGATTCGAAAACCAAAAAATTCATTTCTTGCCTGGAAAGTTATTTTAACTTTACAAAAATGTTAGATCGTGTTTGCATGTGTAAACACTAATTGGAAATCGCGATAAGAATTATGTAGAATATTTTTTTCCCAAAAATTCTGATTTAAAATCTCGATTTTTTAAGATTAGAGATCCAAAAAGTTTATTTTTGGCCCGGAAGGTTATTTTAAGCTTGCAGAAATGTTAGGTCGTGTTTACATGTGTAAACACTAATTGGAAATCGCGATAACAATTATTTCAAATTTTTTTTCAAAAAAGTCTGATTTAAAATCTCGATTTTTTATGATTCAAGAATCAAAAAATTCAATTTTGTCTCGGAAAGTTATTTCAACTTTGCAATAATTTTAGATCGTGTTTACATGTGTAAACACTATTTGGAAATCGGGATAAAAATTATTTTAAATTATTTTGCCCAAAAATTCTGATTTGAAATCTCGATTTTTTAGATTCTAAAATCAAGAAATTTATTTTTGGCCCGCAAAGTTATTCCGTCTTTACAAGACTTTTGATTTTGTGCATTTTACGTTTAATCTTATTTGAAAATTTTGAATTTTCTTTAACAGCACTTCTGGCGTTTCGCCATCTGTGCGCTTCGCTCGGAATCTTGTACCCCGTGTTGAACGAGACATCGCAACTGACGTTCCGCTTCATGGCGGTTGTCAAAATCTGACAGCTACAGCAAGAAAATTCGTTTTCTGGCTCGGGGAAACATTGAGTCATAAATAACCCATTATTTTCAGATTCTCTATTTAATATTATTTGACGCTAAATAGCCGCTTTTTCAGAAAAGTCTCCGTGTTGTTTTAAAAAAGTTGACAAAGTGAACATTTTCAAGAAATGAGAGGTAAGTGACGTATGATCACCTGTTTCGGTAGCCGTCTGCTACAGCAAAATGTGACATTTTACAAATCGAAAATCCTTTTTCTGGCTCGGGGAAACATCGAGTCACAAATATCCAATGATTTTTAGAATCCTTATTTAATATTATTTGAGGGTAAATAGCCGCTTTTTCGAAAAAGACTCTGTGTTTTTTTAAAAAAATTGATTAACTGCAAAATTTCAGAAGTAAAACAAAAATGGGTTGGCATTACTGATTTTTTTCTCCTTTGATTACCCTTAAGGTTTTCCAATTAGTGGCTTTGAACAGAAAGATTTTCAAAATGTAAAATTGAACCAACATTTTAGCATAATTTTATAATAATTTGTTTGTTAACTTCATTAAGTTGTACAATGATTAATTATGCTATTTTTTCGAAATCATACAAGAAACTATCATAAAATTAATATAAAAATTTATTTTCAACTGTTTCTTAGATTTTTGTTTTATGTGGTGTTTTCGGGATTTTATGAAAAATAGTTAATTAAAAAAAGTGAATGAATTAGCAACGGTATATTTTTCCATGACCAATTATAAAGTGAAAATGAGTTAACTGGTTAGAAAATATCCATTTTCCAGGTTTCTATATTAAATCTAGAAAAAAGTGTTTTTTTTTCTTTTATAAAATGCTTAGGGAATTTCAAAGCCTCTGCGTCACCATTAAATATTGTCTAATTGAAAAGTAAAAAAATAAGAGTCTTTTTATTTTTCATTCTTTACAATTTTAGGGGGCTGGCAGCAACAAAATTTTAATAAAAACTTTCTCCCATGTACTTTTGGATCACCCTAGTATAGATAGTATAAAAAGACTTATCTTAATACATATGGAATTTAAACGCACTAATATATTTACACATTGAAACATTTGAGGAAATATATGAAACAACTTTTAATATAACACTAAATTTCTATTTCAAATGCAATAATTTTTCCAAACATGTAATAATTGATATCTGAATACCTGAAGCTTAAAACTTTAAGTAGTTTGTCAAGTAAACTTTAGCAAATGAAAAATAGAATCTTTACGAACGAAACCTTCTTTAGGTCTACTTTGTTTGAAAATTGAATCTCCGAATTAAAATTTCAGATTTTTAATCTCTCTGATAAATGAATCTTTTTAGTGATCATATATTTTGCATTAATTATAAATATTTTTATTTTTAAACTATCTGGGTTTTCAGAAAATATTCTTAAGTGAAAGAAAAAAATAAAAATAATTTTAAGAATGGATTTTTCTTGTGTGTAGTGTTGTGTTTAGTATTAAATTTGTGGTATTGACGATGTTAGGAAGGATTGGCGTACCGCTGGACTCGTAGCGTTTCCGGGCGCTGGGGCGGCTGGGGGTGCTGCGGCAGCTGACACTGGGGGGGCATCAGGTACAGCTGGGGCGGCGGATGGGGGGACAGGGCCCACATCACGTGATGCGCTAAGGCCCAACCCAAGGCTCTGTGTACCAGCTACCACGCGGTACACTGTGCCCGCTGCTCTTGCCGCCCCGTCGGCTGCTTGCTAGGGAGACAGACGATCATATTTTTATTTCTTTTTTTCAAATTCGAATACTAAAAAAATAAGTCGCGATTCAATGTATCCAATTATCCAAATGATGGTAGCTGTAAAAATTGCATTAAAACGCCTCCTTGTTTTTCATCATTAACTCCTACTGTTTTACAAACACATTATAATTGCATGTTATATAATTTTTAAATAGAATTTTCACTTAATGCATAGATACAGCGTGCAAAGTTGTATTAGCTCTTTAAAATAATTTCAATTGGAAACCGAATTTTCGAATAATTATTTAAAAATAAAATGTAAATAAATGACTGTCTTTAAAATTGAAAGATTAGGAAAATATCTACATGATTCAATTAGGTAGTATAGAGGCGCAAGGATAGATCAGGAGGAACGTCTAAGATAAAAGAAGAAAGAAACTTTGAATTCAAATTTTCTGTTTCTTTATACCACATACACGTCCCTTACCTATTGAGATGCGCATCCTCCAGCTGTCAAAATTTAATAAAGTCTTTATAATTAGTTCGTACAAGGACGGTACAAAAAAGGTGAATTTTTTATGATCTTAATTCTAGTTTAGTTTGATAATCTTAATTCTAAAAGAATTAATAGTAAACATTGTATTTTTGAATAGGGAAACTTCTCATTCGTCATTTATAAATTAATTATAAATTAACTAATTCTATTTTAAATCATGCAGGCGAATAAATTCAAATTTTAAATTTAGTTGTTTAAAATTTTAGATGATTCAGTTTTATTATATTGGTAAAACTTATTCGCCTTCCTGATATTAATCGTCATATTAATCATCATGGAAAATAAGCGGACCGGTATTTCTCCGTTTTTGAAAAAGGACATTTTAAAGAAAGTTACAAGTATTTTAATTTTTCATTTTAAAAATAAAAAAATGACAAAAACATTTTCTTTTGTATACTATTTATTCTAATTAAGATAATGTATAATAATTCTTTTTGTAGATTCTTTTAGGTGAATTTGTCTTCTTAACAAATCCGTTGTAAATTTGAAAAAATCTTTAAAATTAGTAAAATTAATATCGAATATTATTAAAATAATATGTATATTAATATAGAAACATTAATAAATTAAATTTTTTCAGTAATACAACCTTTTATTACACCTCGGAGAAATTGTTCAATATTGTCATTTTAACAGCTTCCCTGAGGCCGTATGTCCTTTCAGCCTAATTATGATTTATGCCAATATTTTTTGTGAGATTCTTAAGATTAAAAAATTTAAACCTTTAAATGTCAATAATTTAAGAAACTTAAAAAAAATTTCTAACATTTCTCACATTTCCACGTCAGGTTTACAACCCTTACAACCTTTATGCCTAAAAAATGTTCATAATAAAATTGAAACTTTACTATCGTCTTATAAACATGACAGAAGCGAGAAATACGCAAAGAATTTTCTTTTCTACTTTTGACCATGAACTTGCGATTTAACCCCACTGAGCATCGACCGGGGCTGCTTTTTAATACATGCAACTTTTATATTAAAGTGTTTCATCTTCTAGCTTGGTGTAAATGTCTGTTGATATCTTTGGCATGGAGGGCAATAAATGCTTTCATTGAAGTCTTTGTCAGAAAACAGAAAACGAATTCATAAAATCGGTAAATTCTCTTCGTCAGACCATCAAATCCGTCAAAATCATCTTATATTTTAACTTTTGTTTAATTAATCTTAGCTGTTGTAGTGGCTTTGAAAGTGTTACAACTAAACGTAGTAAATTTATTTGTGATAAAGTGCAATTGGTGACCTAGCTTTTTTACTGTGTATTTTAATTGAAAAGTGTAAGAAACTAATGAACGGGATTTCCAGGGGCTATTATTGATCCCATTATTTCAAATTACTTAAAATTAATTATTTTTCAAAAATTCCTCTCTTAGTATGGAAATAAGTGTATAGTGCATTGTTTTTAAATATTTTTGACAGAATTTTGTATCAAGAACTCAAAAATAATAAATAAAAATTAATAACATCCATAATTTAGTTGCCTTTAAATGCTGGTTATTTCTTAATCAATGTGTGATTTTAAAATAATGTTGAGATTTAAAAAAATATATTTAAATATATTATTAAAACCGCTAATTCTTAAAGAGTGAGAGGTACTGGATATTTGGTAATCAATATATAATTTCAAAATACATAATATTACCCTTCGACTAGCGCTGGTGAAGGGAGCGTTTAGGGTGGAGTGTCTGGACCATGATTCTCTGGAGTGGCTTAACAACCATATACGGAATATCAGCGAGGCAATAGGTGGTCCCAACCTAAAGGTAGTGGATCTATGCCAACTCCAAAAGTTAGTCAAGGTTGTGGCCTGGATTTCGAGTAAACCGATAAAACGGGAAATGATTTTGAAAGTTTTAGGTATTTAAAATCACTCAATCTTTTGGAAAGTGCATTCCAGTAGGGAGGAAGTATCGAGTACCGGATAAAAACGTGGGGGATAGAATCTCGCGATGAGAGTTGTCTAAGACTGCAGTAGCAGATAACAGTCCCGAGGTTTTCCAGTAGAGGAGACCACCCTACAGTAAATAGCTAAAATTCCTAGGATGTGTATTTATGTCATGATGAAGTTATAAATTAACTTCTTTACAGTTTACTGAAGATAATATATTCAGTTAACTAATACAATAGATAAAATAACTATAAAATTAACCAGTTTTTCATTTAGAAAATGTTTACTACTTGATGACAAAGTTCGAAATTGAGAGTTCGTCCTAGAATAGATAATCATTCATTTTTTAGCAATTTTTTACTTACAATCTCATTTTTTCATAATTTTTATTTCAGATATTGTCTTTTTGTTTAAAAAACATCGAATAAAGAATGACATTGAACTAAAATATCATACAAATTGACATTTAGGGATGGATATTTGGTCTTTTTGTTTAAAAAACATCTAATAAAGAATGACATTGAACTAAAATATCATACAAATTGACATTTAGGGATGGATATTTGGTTTAAATGCCTTAAACAGGTTTCTTTCATCTCAGAAGTTAATTAAACATATATCAATAAAGGTTTGTTAAGTAATTGTAAATTATGAAACAATTTTTTAATATAACAAGTTGAATCAAAATTGTAACTCGTTTTACAGAAAACTAAAATTATCTACTGTAGGCGGTTATCTACTGTAAGGTGGTCTCCTCTATGTCTCGGAGCCAGCCAAATCACACTTCGAGTGTATGGATGAACCCTGAAACAGAAAACTAAAATTATCTACTGTGGGCGGTTATCTACTGTAGAGTGGTCTCCCCTATGTCTCGGAGTCAGCCAAATCACACTTCGAGTGTATGGATGAACCCTGAAATAGAGAAAGCAAGCACCAGGGAAGTGGCAGAGGAAAACTCTGGTCAGCGATAAATGACTATCAGCGGTATCCAATGCTCACAAATTAATTTTTACCACTGTAAAAGCGCTATTGCTCTAAGTCTATTTGGGAGACTGTTCAAGACTGGTGAGTCTCTAACGAAATTTCGATGTTTGACCACAGACTTAATACATTTAGAATAGAAGCAGCTGAACAGCCAGTCAAGTGAGATATACATCTGCGGAGAACTGAGTGGTCCTCTTCTTTCTTTTCTTTCTTCCTTCATTTTGAAGCCTCCAGAAAAGATGGTTCATGTTTACATCAGTCAGGAATATGTGTTGCACAGACCCTTACCTGCAAAACAGCATGCATACAGGTCTGGAGTCTCTGTTGAGACTGCTTTCATCAACGGTGGTCAGAATAGAGAATCCATTAGGTGGATTAACAGTATGCTACAAAACAAATGCTTAAAAGTAGAGTATGGTGCAGCGAGAATAAATGGCTTTGTCTCGAATGGATGCCCACAAGGATGAGTATTATCACCCTTTCTGTGTTGCATGGTTGAAGATGAGTTTAGGATGCTTCAGAAGTTAGTGCCATATTTATTTACAGAAATGTCGATTTTCTAAAAACAATACCGCAGAATCTTATAGTAAATACATGTAGAAATGCTACAGAAACCATTATTTTTGGACAAGAAGTCGATAACGTCGAAGAGTCTCTTTTCCATGTCTGTGGAACGTATCCCTCGTTCGCACAACGTAAACTAATAAAAAGCAAAAATTAACAAAACCGATTTCTGACAGCTCTTAAGAATTTAATCCTAAGTATTTCAGAACAAGAATCAATAAAATTCCTTAAAATTTGTGAGCTGTAGAAAGATTTGAATAGTGAATTACAGATTATGATACGTAAGGAGGTATTGTTGTCAATGAGTTTTTCCAAAAATAGCATTTTCCATCCTAGAATAAAATCCTAGAATAAAAACTATTGCACCGATCAGGATAAAATATTTATTGCTTATTCTATAGATGTACCGCTATCCTCCGAATATCAATTGGCCGTTCATACACCACATGGACACTTTTATACTTATTTCTGATCCCCCACCCCCCTGCCACCATTATGGAAAATAGTTAATATATGACGACCCCCCATCCACCTCACACTTGTTCATCTGGATTTATTCCATATTTTATAAAAATCTTCAACAGCAAATCACAAATACTAATATATCCATGATCCACTCTACACATGGAAATTGGATATTTAGAAAGATTATCTCTTTTAATAAGAATTCTGCTAGTTTAAATACTAAAAAGTGCATAATATATTATATATACTAGAATTTAGTAGGAACTATAAAAAAACTCAATTTCAACATTTAATTTAACGTGTTAACAGTAATTTTATAGCCAAACGCTTTCTGTTGCGCAGAATGCAAATACGACATCGAAATCTCAAAAATCAAAATGGAGGATCCAGTATAACGGTCTAAAATTACATAAAATAGTTTGATTTTTTATGAAACTTGACATCTTAGTGTATTTTGGTTCGCTGGATACAACATTCAACTTTCAACATTCAAAAAGCCGGAACCAATATAGTGGACTGAAGTTACAAAAGATGGTTAGAATTTTATGAAACTTAGCACCTTTGGGCATTTTGTTGTGCTGAATTTAAATGTGATATTATGTTTTCAAAATTAAGAATGGCGGATGCAATATAGTGAACCATATTTATAAAAAATGGTTAAACATTTATGAAACATAGTTTGTTCGAATTTTTTGATTTGCTTAATCCAAACACTTTATTAAACTTCTGAAATTCAACATAACATCCATAGCGTATTTAATTACAAACATTTTTTGACATTTTTCATAATTTAGTATTTAGTAGTTAGGGGAGCTCACTAAAATACCTCCCCGACTGTTAATTTGAAAAATTTTATGATATATTCATACTCAGAGACCTAATAAACCACCGATTAATAATTTTCATAAATATCGATAGACTTTCTTTACTGGTGTCCGCCACATTGGATGAGACATTTTGAATTTACGTGATTGACACACAACCTTTCAATGTAAATATTCTTATCTGCTTTTTGCGTCATTAAAAACATTTTTAAGTTAAAAATTGTGCTGGTCCTCAAGCTAACGATTTCACATGGAATGAGTCATGTATAGATGTAACACCTAAATATTTTTAGAAAAACGTTTTAGGTGATTCGTCTAGGTGCACTAGATAGAATTTCTTGCTGACTATTTTTTTGACATTTTGCGTATATGTAGGTATATTTAAACTATATAAGATGATAATAAAAAAAGAAATTGAATTACGTATTTTTATTGACTGGCCTATTTCGATTCTATTCAAAGATTAGGTAAATATATTTATAAATCTAAAAATTATAAACTGTTTATTATTTAACCCTTTGTGGTCATGTGGGGTCCAGGTGACCCCAGACAAGTTTGCAGCTAAATATCTATACAAAATGGTCGTTTGAAATCGCACCTATGACTTCATCTGTATAATTCAACATACATTTGTAGTTCTACAAATTTTTTCAAAATTCTACTCACTTTTTCTATAGAAGAAAAAAATTTTTTCTAGGTCCATTCGAAGACATTTTTTCTTAAAAGTATAGTATCTTGTGAGTACAAAACTAAAAGGACTTCACTGTATCTCAAGAATTGAAGTTTTTATGAGAAAAGGCAAATTTCTTGAATTTTGTTTAATAAACAAAATTAACATCGCATCACACAGCAGGTACCTTGAACTAAAGTTTAGTACAAGGATTAGATCAATACATGGATTAGAAGGTAAGTAATAAAAGTTTTTCTGCTTGGGGTCCCCTGGGCCCCACATGACCATTAGGTTTGAAAATGGAGGTGTGACCACAACGGGTTCAACAAAATCAAATTTTATTACGCAAAACATGAATCACAATTGCTCCAGTTTTCATTCGGTAGTATGAAAAACAGAATTTGCTTGAAATATTCAGAAACTATGGTTTGTCCTAATATAATATTTATGTTATTTCATAAAATAAAATTTGTAACTATTGTTGAAATACACTACCGTCCAAAAGTGTCAGGACGCTTACGCGCGACTCGATAAAGAAACATAGAACAACTTAATCAATGCTTTATCTGTAACTAAAATAGCTGCAAAGATGTTCAGAAAATGGTTTAAAAGCTAATTAAATTTTGCGTAAAATGAGTGACATTAGAAGATAATCCGCTAAATATATTTTGTACTTTACAGCGAGAGAAATAAAGATAATAACATAAATATGTGTCTTATTTCCTTGTCTTAAATTCAACTCCTGGAAAAGTCAAGGGAAATATAAGCAGCATATTTTTTGAAACGCAGAATTCTGAGTTATTAATTATGCTTTAAAATGAAAGTTAATAAATTAAACAACGTTAATTTGTTACCGAGCTGCAAAATTTTGAAAATGTACAGACCAAACTTTTGTAATTCCTACCATTTAAGAACAACAAACACTCAAAAAAACCTACGTTCAACAAGAAATTGAACACCCTCTCACTCCTACACTTTTTGATGAAACTTAATAATACTCGGTGGCTAAAATACTCTAGTCTAGTCATCTGGTACTTTTAGACGGAAAAATGGAAAAGCACTCGGTTATTTTGCTTCAAACCTTCATTTTAACATCTAAAAAAGGAATAGAACTTTGGTACATCAATTTCGAAGGGGAAAACAAAAAACTTTTTCAATACATGTACAAAAATACATACTTTTGGGGATTAAAGATTTCCAGTGTATATGACAAGAATATTATACTGAAATTGAAGAAAATATATAAAATTACCTTTAATTTAAAAAAAATCCACTGCTCTACTTTTATTAGGTCGGAAGTTATGACGTTTCAAAAACACACGTATGATTTATGCGAGCAGCACCCATACCAGCTTTGTCAGTGACTGATCCGACATTTTGATATTTGAAGTTTTTCTGCAATATTTGAATTTATGAAATCTAAAACCTCTAAATATCAAGCTTCAATCTAATCTGAGCTATTTTAAAAATATATTCCACATTTTTAATTTTGAAATCACAATATCACATTTGAATTCAGTAAAATTGAGGGGCTGAATGCAATAAGGGGTTACGTGTGAATTTCGCCGAATAATTCTTGTCCAAAAGGTCGTTTTTTTGAAGTTGAACAAGTTGCAATTTCAGTGATTGATTGTTGTAGAGAATTAATATGCGCAACTTTTTTCTCGTTTGATAAACTTTATAACTTTCTGAGTTTTAAAGATAAAATTAAAAAAATAAATTTGTGAAAACTAAGAAATTAGTATGTTGAGGCATTTAACTTGTCATAACTTCGTTAATTTTGCATATCTTTTAATAAAATAAAAAAAATTATCGGTTTATGAATCCCGAGGCTAACAAAGCAAGAAAAAAAGAAGTATATTATTAAACAAAAAAGTAATTAATTTTGCTTACTACACAGCAAAAAACTTCACCTGCACTTTCAAAGCGCTTCGTTTAGCGGAAAAATTTTGAGATACAAAAAACTTCCAGTAAATGAATTTTTCATTTAGGTTTAAAGAAGTTTTCTGGAAAATATTTTTAATATCCTGATAATTTTAAAACAGTAATGAGTACTACTAGACTACAGTGGATTCTAATTGTCCGCTCGTAATACGGCTGCAGAGTTGTAGTCTGATGGAATAATTAAAGAAAATTTATTTGAAGTTATTTATACGATACATTAGTTCACAAACTTTTAATCTTAGTTTTTTTAATTCTAATGGTTGTTATAAAACTTGAAGCTGAGAGTATTTTTAATTCTTAAAGTGCTTTTTAATTTCTTGTCAGTGGTGAAATTTAGGTCTGTATTATTAGTACTGCACAATCAGTCATTCTTTAGATAAAGAATTTCAAAAGAATGTTCATGAAAAGATTGTCTTGTTTTCTGATGCATGTCCTGGTCCAAACAAAAATTATACTGTATTCCCTGTACGTGGTCACTTTTACTGCCAGTGCGATAGAAACTTTCGATTATATTCATACATAAAAAGGAAATGAGTGAAAATAGTAATGTCTCAAGACTGCGTTAATGCAATTAGGAATTCTCGTAATCCTTAATTCACAATCATTGAATCTGCAAACAACATTGTATAAGACTTAAAAAAATTGTTCAACAAAAGAGTTTTACATTCCAATAACATAACATTTTCACCTTTCTTAAGGGAGCTAATTCTAAACCTTGTACTGTCATAAAAATTGTTACCATTACTGAATAAATAATACTGATTGATAAATAACCTGCTATTATCATCGATGTTTCTACTTTATCATACATAAAATAAACTAAAGTTCTGATAATAATATAAGGTTACTCCGACATATTGAGATAGTTTCGCAATAAATCACCACGTGGTGTAATATATTTAAATACTAGGGTGTCCCAAAAAAAAATTTTTTTCTTGATGCTACCCCCTAATTTTGTTCTTTAGGCAAAAAACGAGCAGATTAATCAATCATTTATGTATCGCGACAAGTAAGAGTCTCAAGATAGCATTTTGGATTACAAGCTTGTTTATCTTTCTCTGATCCATCAACAGACTTTAACTATAATATATATTTAAAGACTTTTCTTTGATATTTTAACTGTGTTATATAATCTTTAACTGGTGAACCATCGTCAAGGTTACTTTGCGACTTTTGAGTTGCCTATGGACTTTTAGACAGAATTGTAATCTTCTTCGAATTGTCTTGCAGCTGCATAATAGATATGATTTTAAATAAGTATCTCAATGCTTTCTGCTATCGATTGACATATGAATTGACAACGTTCTTAGAAGCTAAGGCACGCACCTTGTTATCTAAGTAACTAGAGCTATCCCATCCAATGCAGTTGATACTTACTATCATATCTATCTTCGAAAGCTAAAATATTATAAGACAATGCATAATCTCAGAGATATCTCGAAAGACGCGAGGCTGACGGTCTCATTTTCAAGCTTGATAGTCGATCATTTGAGTAAAATAATACGAGATGCAGGTGCCCACTAGTCCAAAAAATATACTTTTCCATATAATGACACTAGGTTCAGCTAAAAAATAATTGCTGCTGTTTCACACGCTCTCTCTTACTCTAATGAAGACTTACCGTTACAAAAACCGAGGGCTTTCCTGAGGAATTGTCATTTGCTCTGTGTAGTCATCATCGGTCACATTAATTAGAGTTTCGGAACAGTAACCGTGCAATCTTGGCTGTTGTAATTCAGTTTCCAACTGTTTAGTATTTTCTAATAGAAGCTTTTGCTCACATTGAGCAACCCTTCGGACTCCAGACTTTTTCAAATTTAGGTAAACCATTGTTGCGCTGTGCTGATTTTCGAAGATCGACTGTAAACAGTCGTATTTAGTGAATTTCTACTCAACGAATATAAAGCTAACAGATTTATAATTCGGGAAACATGAACTAAGAACAGTGTTTGTGAAGTCACAACCATTCGGGTCTCCGAGTTGCAAAAAGTCACACTCGGTCGAAACAATGAGAAAGTGGATATTGTCTTCTACAAAACATCTGCTGTCTTACATCTTCTAAAGTTCGCCGTTTTGGCCACAAGGAAAGGTAGTTTGTAAGTAAAATCAACAATATTATACTTTAAACACATAAAAAACACACATTTACACTTTTGGAATCTTCTCGATTGTATTGCTCTCATTTCTTCCAATTATAAATGGTTTGAACAACTAAATTCATTATGGGGAGGGTAAGGTTAATTCGGTGAGAAAATGCCATGTTTTTAAGATTTTTTTTCTGCAATACAAATAGTGTCCAATAATTTCAATTTTCATATAAAAGTGCAACATGTACACAATACATGTCTAAATTTTCAATATAAAATCTTAGTAGTGACAAAGAATTTCCGGAATCGCCTCGAAACAAAGTTGTTTCACGATGTTCATTGTAACTTGTAAAAAAATTGACTGAAACAAAAAAATCAAACTCTATTTGTTAAAGGATGTGCTTCTCGAGATAATCCTGAAAGTAACTTTTTTTATTTTGATTTTTCAATTTTTCGAAGAACATTGAAGTCAAAACCTCCGACTTTCGCTGAAAAAATTGGCTAATTTGTTATTGTAAAATTAATAATTATTAAAAATAACAAAAAAGCTCCCAGGAATACCTGATGAATTATATGACGAAATAGTGTGCCAAGTCTCATAACAATTGGTTCAGTAGATTTCGCGTTATATTAAACACGGACTTCGAAAATAAAAAGTTTCAGACAATGGCTTTAAAGGTTTGCACATTGAAACTTCAATGTAGAACTCGATAATTTCTTTATACTTAATATCAGTTCCATAAAAGAGCTTTCACCAAATGGCTTTTATGCCATTTTTTATTAAAAAAGAAAGTTATGTGGACAAAAACAGTGACAAGCTTTTTGCGTCACTTCTTATTGTTTAGTACGGATTAGATCAACGAACTCTCAAATACTCATAAATTGTTTTGGACAACCTAAAAGTAAAAATCTTAAAACCAATTCATAATAATTGTCAAAAGTAATTCAGTAAATTTCTCATCAATAGGATGTCACATAGATATTTAGACGGATTTCATTAACTGGCGACGAAAATTTTTCAACTTTCTGAATTTTTTCTGTTTTCTGACAAAGAATTTAAAAAACACATTTATTGCCTTCTGTTCATAAGATATCAAAAAATATTTACATCCAGCAAGAATTTTAAACACGTCAATATACAAATTTTATTTATTTAAAATTATTCGTGAAATCCCTGGGTGGGTATAATAGCCCCAGGAGACGGTGTATCTTTTAAAATAATAATGTTGATTGACTTTTTAAAACAAATTTGCCTAATATTTCTTATTAACCTATTCATATTTTAGTAGTATATTATGTAATCATTCAAGAAGTTAATTTAAGAAATGTTTGAAGCACGATCCGGAAAATCCGGGAATTTGAAAATGAAGTTTCGCTAGACAACTTGATAATATTCTGATGAAACAGTTCTAATTGTAAAATAAAAAATTAATTAGAATTAGAGAACATAGTTCGCGGTGTGCCTGAACCAACTTTTGATGGAAGAATATAGCACCACTAATATTATTCTTGGGTTTGACCTGTTCACTCTTGCGACGTTGATTGGTATGCATATAGGCTCAAAAATAAAATGTCTTTATGTTATTTTTGTTGATTTTAAGAGAGCCTTTGATTCCGTGAATCACCAATTATTATAGCACAAATTGTTTGGAACGGGTGTAAGTGGAAAGATTATTCGAATTTTGAGTGGTTTTTACGAGAAAGCTAAACTTACTCTACGGTGTAGGGGCGAACACTCTCGATTATTTGATATTACGGAAGGGGTCATGCAGGGTGATAGTTTAAGCCCACTTCTTTTCATTTTAATGCTGAATGATATTGTTGAATTCTTCAGGGAAAGTGGAGCGCAAGGATTACCTAATTCTTAAATTTATGATTTAATTATGCTTTTATTTGCCGATGACATCGCTATTTTGGCCTACTCATGGCACGATGCGCAAAGAAAATTAAACATTCTAAAAAAGTATTGCGAAATTAATTATTTAAAATTAAATGTATCAAAGACAAAAGTTGTACCTTTTAGGAAAACAGGTGGTTGCAGAAATCTTAAAACACTTTTCTATGGAAATGAACCCCTCGAATATATAAATTCATTTAGGTATCTCGGCACTCCATTTTCCTCCTCAGGAAGGTTTATAGTGGCAGCGGAACACTTTAAAGAAAACGGAAATTTAGCAGCTTCAAACTTGCGTAATATACTTTATAGATCAAAAAATGAAACTCTGGAAACAGCAAAAACATTGCTTAGCGCGACAGTCAAAACAGTAGAATTGTACAATTCGGAAATATGGGCGCTGCGTTATGTTAACGAAATTGAAATTGTACTAACCAAATTCTTAAAATTATTATATCGTTGGCCAAAAAATACTCCGAATTGTATGGTATGGTTAGAAACTGGTTCGATGCCACTGAAATTTTATGTCATTAAACGCGCGATATCTTGGTGGCTTAGAATAATGGAAATGCCTGATGATCGTCTCCCGAAACGATGTTATCAAAGACTGCTTGAACTTGCTAAAACGAATAAACTGGGATATGTATATAACTGGGTCTCACAAGTATAGGCTTTATTTGAACAAGTAGGCTTTCTGGAAATGTGGCGTAAACAGAATACACTTAATATTATGTATTTGCGAACTGAATGCAACAAACTCATCCTCTCCTGGCAAAATAACCTTAAATGTCTTCTCATTGAGAGAAATCTGAATACAAGTTACAATAAATTATTTAGGCATTTAAGCCAACTAGATTGTGCTGAGCAATACTTGAGTTTTAGACTTTCAATACATAAGACACAAGTTGTTAGCCAGCTAAGAGTGGCAAGTGACGCAAGATTAAAAATCACGTATTATAGAAATAATTATATAATAGATACTACTCAAAATTGCACCATATGTCACTTGAATGAGTTGGAAACACTTTCTCATTTTTTGATATATTGTCCTATGTACACAGCAAGTAGAGTAAAATTCCTCCACAAATACATAAAAAACTACCCTATGCTTGATGAGACTCAGGTGTTGCAGAATGTTTTGTGTGTTAATAACGTCGAGCAAGTAAATGATGTATACCATTATGCTGGAAATGCGCTGAAAATCAGATCTTTTATTATAAATGAGTAATGTTTCTAGATCATTCCTGTCTATATTATATATTTTTAAATTGTGTAAGAGTCGACTCGAACCTTTGTATCAGTATTTATACATAAACAAATAAATCTAATCTAATCTAATCTAATATTATTCTTGGGTATGACTTGTAAACACAAAAACAGTGTGTTAATTTTTTTTTAGCAAAATTCTTTAAGCCGTTTTTAAGATAATACTATACTTTAGAAAGACAAGAAATACATCTTTTTAAAATTATTTTTCTCAGTTCCTTTATCATTAAGATTCAGGGAATTTTTTTAATGATTTAATACATATTTTAAAATGACAAAAAAATGTTTCATGTAATTTTCACTGTTTGAACATTTTAAAGTGGGCGTCAAAGTCAACTCCTCTAAAACATTGTTTGCCATTGCGGACAGTTAATATCAGAATTGACAAGTGTGAAACAAATAACTCAAACAGGATTTTAGAAACAAAGGTCTTTTACGTAATAATTTACCACCATTAATAAAAAATTAGTCAACATAAAAAAATGGCGGCTGCTTGAACACAAAAATGGAAATTTTACCTATTTTTAGGCTAGTTTTTCCCTTTCCAACATTTTCTATATTTATTTTTTGCAAATGTTGTGGTAAATTAGAAGGCAGGCCATGCTAATAAAGAAAAGAAACCAAGATTTATTAAAATCGGTTTAGTAGTTACCGAGAATAACTGTCCGCAAGTTTTAGAAACGTCTACTCTAGAAAAACGCGTTGTAGTTCCGTTCACTGATTTTCACCCACCTTAAAGTTATACGATTAAAAGTTCTATTTCTCGGTTTCCAATAAAGGTACAAAGATCGTCAGGGGCATATTTTGAAGCTTATTTTATATGTCTAGGTTTACATGCATTGTTAATAAAAAATAACAGTATTTTATAGGTTCTAAATACAAGCTCTAACTGTATAAACGGTTGCGGATAACTGATAGCGCGTAAGCACTCATTGTTCTTACACATACTATGACAATTAGAATTTTTCAATAACACTATATGAAAACATTTTTAAGGGTCTAAGTAGTCGTAAAATGTAAAAGAGAAAAATAAATTTTTTAAAAATTATAAAGTGTACTCGTACCTTAAAGAAAAACAAGTTTTAAAAAAAAATTTAATTATTTTTTTTTGTCTAAAATTTTATGTAATAAACGTTGACATTTGTTTCTTTATTACTGTGAAATAAGTAGATAGATAAATTGAGTGGAGGGACTGGATTCTATAAGGGGATCTAGGGTAAGTGCACCAATTGTTGAGGATTTAAGGCAACATGCGACTTTGATATTTTTTTTTAATGAAACTGTAGTATCTACAAAATTAATTTTTATGAATTTAAACAAAGAATTTAATAATCTTTAACATTTACATTAATTTTTTAAAAAATAAGTAAAATTTTAAAAGATAACTA
>WNHD01000689.1:0-27512 GCA_011057455.1 Ganaspis sp. Gsp50
AAAAAGTAAGAAATTTTGGTACGTAAATTGGTCACTATTTTTTTTTTTTTTGGTACTTAAAGTACGTAATTTTCAATGCCTAAGACGGTTCGAGGCCTGAATAAGTATTAACTAAATAAAAAAGGGTTACAATATGAAAATCTATAACTATGTAGACATACATTTCTATACATATGTAGAAATTAATCAAATTAAATTGCCTTGCGGTAATTTTTTCTCTTTTCACTTCTGTAGTTTGGTGTTTGCACAAAATTTCATGTTAAATTATTTGGCCTGATTCTTCTAATATTTATAAAAAATAACTTGGCGCTACCCTAATGAATAATAAATTTGTCAAAAATTGAATAAACACCAAGTAATCTAATGGAACTCGAAATAATATAAGTATTATTCAAATAAAAATAAATTAATAACTATAAATAAAAAAGTGTTACAATATGTAAATCTAGTTTGCATACTATGTAGACATACATTTCTATATATTTGTAGAAATTAATCAAATTAAATTACATTGCGGTAATTTTTTCCACATTAAGGCGAATATGTGTATGAAATATCGGACAATTTCGGTCACGCTTTAAGGCAGGCAGGCAGGTGTCCTCAATGAACTCATTAAACTGAAAACTTATGGAAAAATGTATTCCCTTGAAGAATGGACTTAATGTTTTCGTGTCGGACAGAAAATATAACATCATTAAGCATATACATCAGTGGGCATAAGTCGAATTACGAGTTTTGAAAGAGACTGGTTATTTTCTCTTTCCCTTATCTCTTTCCTCTTTTTATCTTAGTCTCTTAGAACCGTTCCAATACCGAAAAATCTACCCGTCCATCCATCTCACCCAGCAAAGAGGCGTTCTTCCTAATTATTATAATTATTTCTGACCGCGACCCCAGACCGTAATTAACGCAGCTTCGCCAGGACATCTTGACAGATTCGAATTCTCGGTAATGATAAAAAATAGCTGACCGCGAAGACGACCGATGGCACGCTCAATTACAGAACCTAAGACTCCCATCGACGAGCCACGTCCATTAGGGTGAAGTAATTCGCGAACCAGGGGTTCATTCCACTTGATGGAAATTGACCGAGATTCACTCTCAAGTGGGAAACTCCCGTTATCTCAAAGCATTGGCAAAACTTGACCACAAAAATAACTAGATCGATTTACGTTTCTGAATTTGCCGCCTAAATGAGATTTTCATTTTTAAATTGAATGCGATTGATTTTCGGTTTCCAATTGGCCGCGCAAATATCCATTCCAAACTGTAATTGCGCTCCAAGAGCATAGCGTAACTCATACGAAACGGAAGCCATTAAGAATCGCTCTCAAGTGCCCATTCGGCACATTTAATTTTTTCCTTTTTTCTACAAAACAGAAACATTATTATTATTATTGTAAAAAAAAATGGAAAATGATGGGAGGAGTCATTTAAAAGGAAAAATGTGCTTCATCTAGAAAATGAAGAAATCGTGTCAGGGAAATGCTCTGTCGGAATGGTTCCAAGGGACTTGAGAGAATAATAATCGACTGTCCAATAAGAGACGTCGATCGATAATTAAATCAGAGAGTTATTCCCGTCACGCGTCCACGCAATTATAATTAAGGATTTATGCCCGCCCCCGGACTCAGGACCACAGAAACGCCTCTTTGGGTCCTAACAACTAACAGGGGTAAGACTCCTTAAAGACCAAGAGGAGCATCTTCCCTCCCCTGGCATCCCTCTGTCTTCATCTCCCAGAAATCCCTCTCGCCCTCAACCTCGCTCGAGGGAGAACAAATTAAAAACTGTCCCAGTGGCCGTAAATAAAACGCGGCCGGCATTCCACCCATCTCAATATGGCTATATGCTTTTTAAAAAAGGCCTCTAGACACGCACCTTAAGTGTTCCCTATACCGGGTGTCACGACCCGTGAAAACTCTAGTATCTTGGCACCATCCTTGTCTCTAAATCTGGATCAGCGATGAGTGTATCATTATTTAAAATCAGCGCATTATTGTTTTAAATCAGCGTATACGCGCTGAAAAGTCAGTATAAATTTTAGTTTATGTTTCACTGAAACAAAAGCGTATGCGCGTTGAGGAGTCAACAAATTTTAGGTTATGTTACACTGAAACGTCAGCGCACATGCGCCAAAAAGTCAGTGGAGTTTAAGTTATGTTTTACTGATGTTGTTTTACATCAGCTGATTTGAATCAGTGATACACTTAATCTTATCTTCATGAAATTTTAAGTCTGGAAATTCAAATAATGTTTACGGATACAAAGACATTCATCATTTGTTTATTGCATAATACGAAAACATTCTTAATAAAAAGGAATTGCGAGTCGTTACAGAAATAAAGAGTGAAATGCGAAATACGACAAATGATAGGTTATGTGTAATCTTGAAGCAATTGGTACTCATAGGCGCCAAAATTCAAAATGTTCAACTAATTTTTCAAAAAAAAGTTACATGAATGTTCATTTTTAGTATAA
Source organism: Ganaspis sp. Gsp50 (assembly GCA_011057455.1). Lineage (NCBI taxonomy): Eukaryota > Metazoa > Arthropoda > Insecta > Hymenoptera > Figitidae > Ganaspis > Ganaspis sp. Gsp50. The sequence continues at coordinate 2,482 of WNHD01000689.1, forward strand.
GAGATTCCAATTACTGTTGATATGAAAGCTATTCAACACGTCTGTTATAACTTTACAAGGGATGTAACATAACCTCAAAAAACACAATGTTCATTAATATTTGCTTGGTTTTCAAGTTAATTTAAACAAAGTTTCCTCTGTTTCTCAAAATTCCTATAAGCAAAGATGATCGAAAATTTGTTTTCTTAAACAGTTATTAAAAATTAGCAAAAAATTTAAAGCATAAAGAATTCAACCTGAAAATAGAAGTTAATGATACTAGGATTTAAATTCTCTTATCTTGTTAGACTACAATATAGACTTATTTAACTTAATTTAGCAATCATAAAACAAAAAAATTATTACATAATAATAATTGTGTATTATTATTGTAATGTATTATATGACAATGTATTATAATATTTATTATTATATAATAATAATAATAGTTTTGTAACTTCTGAAGGAAAAGATATGTTTTTTCTTGCGAATCATAAATAATATTTTTATTATGACATTTATACTCTGTACAAACAAGTCGTTTCGAGTTTACTTAATGATGATAAAAATAATTAATGAGACATCAGTCTTTTTGTAGATATTACTAGACAGGAATAGCAATCCTTGATAAACGACAAGCAAGCGAAGGTGAAAAAATTCATAAAACTTCTTTATTATTTATTATGATATTTCAATATACTCTGCTTTCAATATTTCATTGACATTTTAATTATAAAGCGAAGTAAATCAGAAATTTTTTATGGAAAGATTGTTTTGTATACTTTTAAAAAGAATTAACTATTCAAAATGGTAAGTTCACAAAATGTTCAATTTAATTTGATATAAACAAAATACATAATAACAACAACATTGAGAACAACAATGATAATAAAAATAACGACGACAATTACAACAACGAGAATGACAAAAACAATGACAACAACAATGACAATACCGAAGAAATCAAGGACAATTACAACAATTTTAAAACCAGCGACAATAACGATGACAAAAACAACAACGAAAAAATACCGTCAAAAACAACGAAAACAAAAACGACAAGAACAACGAGAACAACAACGAGAAATATGACGACAATTAGAACAACGAAAAAACCATCGACAAGAACAACGATAACAACATTGACAACAAAAAGACAAATCAACGATGATAGCAACAATAACAACGACAAAAATGATTAAAACAACTTCCAAAAAAACAACTGAAAACGACAAAAATTAGAACAAGGACAAAAACAACTAAAACAACAACCAAAAAACAACGAAAATTAAAACTGAACAATCACAAAAATGACTATGACAACAACAAGAAAGAGAAAACAACGATGAGTACATCGACAATTACAACAGCAACAACGATAACTACAACGACAATGACAATGACAACAACGGCGACAACAACAGAGACAACAACAAAAACGAAATCAACGATGACAATAATGACGACAACAATGACAGAAACAAAGACAAAAGCTATGACAAAAACGAAGACAATAACGATAAAAACAACGATGAATACAACAACAAAAGCATTGATGACAAAAACAACGATAAAAACGACAACGACGACAACAATAACGGTAACAACGATGACAATAATGAGAACAACGACTGAAACAAAGACAAAAGCAACGACAGAAACGCTATGCTGACCAATAACAAAGGCAACGATAGAAACAGCGACAAAAACAATGACAATAACGACAATCAAAAGCAACGAGAGGAAAACGATGATGACGATAAAAACAAAGACAAAAACAACAATGATAATTACAACGACAAAAACAATGACAAAGACAACAACGACGACGACGACAGCAGAGACAACAACAAAGACAAAAACTACAACAACGACGACGACAACAGAGACAACAACAAAGACAAAAAAGACGAAATCAACGATGACAATAACGATACCAACAACGACAGTAACAAGGACAAAAGCAACGACAAAACAACGATGAAACAACGACAAAAACAATTAAAACAACGACAACAACAACGACAGAAACAAAGACAAAACAACGACAGAAACGCAATGATGTCCAATGACAAAAGCAACGACAAAAACAGCGATAAAAACAGCGACAAAAACAATGACAAGAACGACAATAAATAAAGCAACGAGAGGAAAACGATGACGATGACTACAAAAACAATGATAAAAACGAAGATAAAAACAACGGCGATAACTACATCGGCAAAAACAGCGACAAAAATAATTATGTCTAATGACAAAAACAACAACAAAAAACAACGAAAAAGGCAACGACTATTACAAGTCAACAAGAATTACAACAACCGTGAAAACAACGACAGCAACGACAAAAACCATAATAATAACAATATCAATAACAACAACGATAATAATAATATGATAGTAGTAATAATAATAAGATAATAGTTATACAAAATTTAAAAAAAATTAACTTTTTGCAATAAAAATATTGAAATAAAATAAAATTTAAATCAATTTTCATTTACATGCACTTTGGACAGCTCTATTTCTACAATTGTTATCATTTTCGAACACCCGGTGTGCAGAACCATCATGCAATATTTTCGTTTAGCAGAAGGATGAAATACTCCTGGCGCCGCGCTTTTCAAAATAATGACACGGACCAGGCCACAGTCCCATCAGGGAACTTTTAATTACGAACTGATAACTGCTGCCTATCCTAAAAATACTGTCTTCAATCGGTTTTTTTTTCTGAATCCCACTATATATTAAAAGTAAGATCAATGTTAGCTCCAGTTACAATTCAGCCTTGACCTACTCAATACGAAGAATGAGTTTTGTCTATCAAAAATTACACATATCCCTTATTTGGAAATCAAATCAGACTAATGACACAGCAAATGACTTTTAGAAATCGAAATAATCTAAAAATTAATGGACAATTTTTTAAAAATTGCTTTCTTATTCATGTCGTTTAGATATCGGTTTTTATGGACTATTTAATTTTTACATTAATATAAAGATAATGTAAAGATAAAATCGTTACGTGATACGTTTTTGTCTATTAAATAACAGTAATATTTCGTACGAAAGAATTAATGATTTGTTCTCTACTGAATTTGGTAATAGTTTAAAGATTTAGAAAATGATATAACAATTTATGGGTAACATATTTATATGTTAAAATCTACACATGCATTTATAAATTTATGTGTAGATTTTTTTTGTTCATTAAGCAAATGATGTTTTTTGTGGAAAAGTTTTTTTTATCTGGGTATAAGTAAATTGAAGATGAAATGTCTTCTGGTATGTGTTATTAGTGTTTCGTCACGGTTAGTTTTCATGTTACTTGTGATTCATGACTTTAAAGCATGATTTGTATCAACTTCGCATGTATTTCAAGTAACTAACTGACCTAAAGACGTCAAGTGTTCATAAATTGTAACGTAGCAAAAGTAGCGAAGATTAAATCAGAAATGCGTCTCAATATCTAATTGTTAAGTGTGCTTAATAATAAAGTTATCAAGTATAATAACAGTAGTTAGCCAGCTATAAGGATACACATAACAAGAAAATGTAAATAAGTATACTCTTATAAGCCACATTTACACAGAAACTTACATAAAATAAATACAGCCAAGAGAGATGATGAAAGAAAGTAAAGAAGCAAGAGCAGAAAAAGAGCCCCAAAGAAAAATCCAATTTTCTCCCAAAGTTATGATCAAGGAATATTAAGAAATTTCAAATATTTTTGACAAGAATGAGAAGATAGAGGATAATTTGCGGATTAACCTAAAAAACACGACTTCGTTTCGTAAACTCGAGATTTAAAAATTTGGTTTTTTATCCAGAAAAATTAATACTATTTGTAAACAAAGACTTTTTGTATTACTTTATGGGATCCCTTTTAGTGTATTTGCACAATAATTATTTTATAAATGTTAGCTAAAGATAAATAATAAATAAAGATAAATAATAAATAAAGATAAATAATGTGATTGAATTTTTTTCCTGAAAAGGTCACGTAGAAATTAGTATTCTTTTTTTCTGAAAACGCTACACAGAAATTAGTATTCATTCTTCCTGAAAATATCACGCAGAAATTAGCATTTCCTTTTCCTGAAAACATCACAAAAAAATTATTCATTTCATCTTAGAAACGTAGTCTGCATCCTCCAAAAATCACAAATCATTTTGCCAATCGAATTTCTTTTCCGCAGATTTATCAAAAAAGAGAATCGTACAACTAAACATTCTGCAATGCAATAACGATGATTATTTTACAGAAAAAGAGATGGTAAAAGATTAAAAAGGTAAAGTGTATAAGTTGCTAAGGTACAGGGTAAAAAGTGAGAGACGAGAAAGTTGCCAAAATATTACAAGGAAATTGTCTGTAAAAATTGATTCTGATTTCTGAATCACTTTTCGATTAACTTTTCGAAATATAGCTAATCCAAATGGATTTTAACTATTTCGATTAAATATTTAGTTAGAAACGAATAAAATTTAAAGATTACGCTTGATAAATGTTTATAATACTGTAAATTAATCGAAATAATAATTTCCTTGCATAAAATATGACTGCCAGATGACATGCAGATGACACTTGTCAGGTTTGGAAAGGAAGAACTCGTCAGCTGATTCGATGGCAGAGTTGGGTAGGATAGAGTACTTGTCCATCTCTCTGAGCAGAAGCAACAAGAATACTATCCTACCCATCTCTGCTATCGAGTCAGGTTTTGAATTCGTGCTTCCCAAACCTGACTTACCTTACAAATGTCAGCTGGCAATCATATTTTGTGCAAGAAAATTACTATTTCGATTAATTTACAATATTATAAACATTTATCAAGTCTAATCTTTAAATTTTATTCGTTTCCAACTAAATAGTGATTGTCGAAAAGCGATTCAGAAATCAGAATCAATTTTTACCGAAAATTTCCTAGCAATATTTTGATAACCTTCTCGTCTCTCACTTTTTCCCCTGTACCTTAGCAACGTTTACCCTTTACCTTTCTAATCTTTTACCATCTTTTTTCCGTGTTGAGGATCTCGTGACGCGAACGCTTTTCCGTGTTATCATGCCGAGATTATCGTTTGATTCCATCGTTTTGTTACACGATGTTATTGTGGGTCGATGGGTGTAAATGCGTGTGCCAACACATATAGATGAACAAGCAGAATCGACTGGAATGATCGAACGAATGACGAAGAAACGGTGGAGTAGTTGAGGGTGCTCTGCCTGCAACCAATTCCAACTTTGGCGGAGCGGTTGGCCCATGTAACTTCTGCCCGGCAATCTGATTCGAAATCACCGTTCGCTGAATTATCGTGGTAACTGCGTACCGTTCCTGGATTGCGGCAATTACCTGGCCTGGGTAATTATCGAGGAGAAGGACTCGAGTGTTGTTTAATCTGTTTGCCCAAGGCCCGAGTCGGTGCCCGGGGTCCGATTACGTCAGACCCCCGTGAGCTCTACAAGCTGCCGTGTTGTGAATCGAATGATCATCGTCGCTCGTGATTTTCACAATATTCCTCGGTCCCAAACAAGCGACGAGTTGGTCGGTTTCGCGATCTCAAAAGAATTATTGGTCACGAATTCAGGTGGGACGATCGAAAGTTAGCTTTCGTGTCGATCAATTGTAAAGGGAACAAGAGAATTTGTCGAGCGTACCGCAAAATGACGAAATTATATGTACACCCGAAAAAGGAGTTTCTTTTGGCCTGGAGAACCTGTTTCCAGAGTGACCTAATTTCGGTTTTGCTATGCGCTGTTGAGCAAGGAGCAATTTCGAGTATCATTCTTTGCAGTGTTCAATAACTGAAATTTAGTCAACAATTTTCTGCCCCTTGGTTCTTTATGGGCGAAATTACAAGCTTGTTTTTAGCTGCTGCTTTCTTCAACCCTAGGATTGCACACGTGATGACTAACCATTAGCTTTGAAGATGTTTTTCCTTTTAAAGAAGATGGCTATGGATGATCTAGTTATTGGATGCGAGACAAAGGAAACTTGAGTGTAGGTAAAGATCCTCGTAAGGTGAAGATTGGTCCCTGACTGTTGAGGACGACTTGCAGGTCCGCCAAGGAATTTTAAAACTCTTCCATCGCCAATTTCGCAGGGGTATACTTACGCACGCAACAAAGAGAACTACTCGCGTAACAACGACACGTACGGAATTCTCGTCGCTCGTAAAACTGGAGTAGAAACTTCATATGCCGGCGGAAAGGCGAGCAGCGTATCCATCAACCTTAAGCTCCAGTCTTTGACGACAGGGACGCATTCTTTTTACATCAGTGTGAAACAATTTTACGCACAAAAACTGCATTAAGCCAATTATTACAATCTACAAACTATTTATTACAATCTCCAAACTAATTTATTACAAGCACAGAAAGCACTTTTTGCAGATAATAATCTACAGTGTTAGATTTAACTTGCTCCTGATGATTAACAAACAATTTGTTTAATTTAGAGTTAAAAAAAACTAAAACATCTAATCGTTTAATCAGTCGCTATGCTATGTTACTGTTCGCATTATCAGCTCACTATTGTAACAATCGCACTTTTAATACATTAATAAATATTGTTCTGTACATAACCTCTCTGTCATATATTACACAATTCTTCCAAATTGCTGTTTTGAACAAAAGGAAACGAGTTACATGAAAGGTGCAAACATTTACAAGAAAAACTTATTGCTGAAAAATTGTTGACTCTTGTTTTGCGTGTTTCGTTTTCTGATCCGTCCCTGATTGAAGTGCCAGAGCAAAAGCAAATCGAATAAGAGCCGAGAAAACGTCGCAGAAAATATCGACTCTTCTCAGGAGCTGTTTTACGAGCGAACTGTAAGTCTGCCGGCTTCTTCTTGACGTTTAATTATTCCCGATTGGAGAAAGAAAACAAGAGGTGAGGGAGCTGCGGAAAACGGGCGTAACGCCAGCCTCAATATTCCGTGGCAATTACTATATACGGCGTGCAAAATAAGTGGCTTACAAAACTACAGCTTCGCTAACGGAGAAGCGTTTCACATTGTCGGCAAAGAATCTAGGCTAGTCTAAAGGGTATACTAAAACACGGACAAATCTTGACATTTTTTTTTATGAATTCAATCTTTTGGAATGTAATCTTTTGAAATGTAATCTTTTGAAATGTAATCTTTTGGAATGTAATCTTTTGGAATGTAATAATTTCGAATGCAATTTTTTGAAATGCAATATTTTGAAATGCAATCCTCCAATGAATTAGTGCACCTTTTGTCCTCTACCTTTCCCAATTCAATGAAAAATGAACTTCCGAACCGAGATTCAATAATTTTCTGTAAAAATTAAAATTCACTGCATGTCCATATATTGCATGTAGCTGTCGACGCCGAGACCGGTTTGGAGGTGATTTGCCAGCTCCGGAGCGGCCAGTAATTAAACGAAATGTTAATTGCATAATCGCGAGAACCGCACGCGAACTGACTTGAATTGCCGGGAACCGACGATCAGCTGTTTTTTCTCCATTGTATTGCAGTCGGCTTTGCGATCGGTGAAGCGATAATCGTTTACACGTGTAACCGTTCTGATAGTAATAAAATATTTAACCCCGTTGGGGTTGCGGGAATATGATAAAACTGCGAGATCCTAGATAACTAAAGTTGTAGCTCTTGAATCGTACATTTGATGAAAAACTAAATGTTCAATTCACGATTGTGGGATTAAAGATACCCGCAACTCCCATTCGAGCAATCTCAGAGAATAATACCAGTATCGTTTCCTGGAATAGGTACAAAAAATGCGGATTTATAATAAATGTATAAATATATTGTGACGCTTTTAACTTGTGCAGAATTATTGAATTAAGAATTGAATATTTTGAAATTAGTGATTGTAAATTGAATCTAATTGGGCCAAGTTATCATTAGATGAAGACCGGAAGATTACATTTTTTTTATACGAGGTTTGGGAATGCAGAAACGGGAAGCATGACCAGGAATTCGCGTCAAAAAGATGACACGAATGTCTAGGCATTCCTTTTGTGAATTTAAATTTTTTAAGTTTCGATTTATGTTGATATATAAAAATTTAAAGTCGAAAATGTTACGCCGAACATGAGGTTGGTTACACCGTCTAGCTTATCATAGGGAAGCTTTAAATAAGCGCCTTATAATTAGCTTCTTGCGCATGTTCTCATCTGCGCAGAAATTCATTTTCATTGTAAAGTGGTAGGATTCCCAACTTTAGCGCGTGCGCAGAAGTTCGTTTTCATTGTAAAGTGAAGGGATTCCCAACTTTAGCGCCTGCGCAGAAGTTCGTTTTCATTGTGAAGAGTTGGGAATCCCATAATTTCATAATGAAAACGAATTTTTGCGCAGGCGCTAACATACGCAAGAAGATCATTTGACAGAATAACAATAGCCAAGTATATCATATTTTAGCACAATTAGGATTCATTTAGAAATTCTTTAGCAAAGGTAGAATTCTTCTAGCACAATTTACTGATAATTGTCCTGATTAATCCTCATCCAGGTGAAGCTCTTTGCTAGAAGGGGTAACAATAATTTTATCTGAAAATGCAATCCCTTTTGATTTACATGACGGGTTTATAAGTCGTGTAGACGTCTTGATGTAATTCTTTTTGCAAGAAGACTTGGTTATCTTAATTAAGTTGTGCAGACGCAAATGAGTTGGCCGAGCATGAGATGATCTTGTCCAATGGAAGTGAATTTGTACCTCACAGGTTAGCCTAAAAGAGCAAAAGACCAAGAGGTCTGGATGACAAGATGATAGTTGTATCTTTCATCAGCCTAAGTTTCATTACAAGTAAAAGGTAAATCCTACAAGAAAATGAAGAAAGCCTGCGGACCAGAAAGGAAAGAAACGAGCAGAAAAGGCTAGTGGAAAACATTACACGTTCCCAAGAGTCGTAGGTTCAACATCCCTGATTCTCGATGCAGCTTGGGGGTTTCCTCTTCGTTGTTGAGGAACGCAGATATCCTGGGCAACCTACGGCGAACAGACGACGAGGTGGGCTTAACGTGTAATCTCCTTGGTTCGCGACTGCATGTATGCCCTAAAAGCATTAGGGTCCCGACGTCATTCCTGATCCTAGCGGACGAGCGAAGACAACAAAGAGAGAAAAACGGGAGTGGAACGCGGTATATAAGGTGGAAATAAAAGAAGTCCTGCGAGGGACAGAAAGAGAGGAAAGCGGGATAGAGAAGAGTTGCTGAGGTGAAGATGGTGGTGTAGGAGGGAAAGAAGAGAAGAGGCCGGGAGCTATGCGTGCAGCACCGCCCACGCTTTCAGAGACCCAGGACTCAACTTGTCCACCTTCTTCGTATTGTACAGCCACATGCAAGAGTGATTCGATTCTTATAGACCTCCACTACCCTCTAACCTTTTACACTACCTACAACATTGTAACCTACAACATAAAACAAGCCCATTCCTCTGATACTTCTATCAAGACCCTTATCTAAAATTGTTTCTTATCGCTTGATCGATCTGCTCATATTTGTTTCAAGTTTAGTTATACGACCAAGGGAAACACGTTTTCAACACAAAGTTGTAATTCTACGTATCTCGAGTGCTCAAAATCGTCTATAAATGTCTCATTTCCAATAGCTCAATTCATCACTTGAATGCTTTTTAATTTTGCATTCAAGATTTTTAATCAACATTTGTATTCAATATTTGTATTTAACATTTGTATTCAATATTTGTATTTACTATTTGTATTTAACATTTGTATTCAATATTTGTATTTACTATTTGTATTTAACATTTGTATTTAACATTTGTACTAAACATTTGTAATCAACATTTGTATTTAACATTTGTATTCAAAATTTGTATTCAACATTTGTATTCAGCATTTTTATTCAACATTATTATTGAAGATTAATTTCAATATTTTCAATTCGAAGTCTATTTGCAAAACATTCTATTGCAAAAAATATCTAATACACAATTTTGTTTCTAGTCTACTATTTTTACTTCATCTACTTAAAAAGAAAGAATTACCCTGCTCCATTTGTGGATAGATAATTCTCTACGCAAAAGATCACGTATGGAAATGCGGGAAACGTCACGTTTTGATTCTCATTTCGCTAATCGCACTTGGCAATCTTGACATCTTGATTGGAGAAATGCAGAAGAAAGAGGTAGGACAGTTAGAGTCTAATCTAATCATCAATCTGTCCACTGATGCGACTCTGGGATAGGAGATTTAACTGTAATTGCGACTGGCAAATTGAACTATGATTGAATTCACTATATCACTGACATTGGTATTCAATTCTTTAATAAGTTTTTTTAACCTCTTTCACTACTTACGTTCCTATCCACCTCTAAGTCAATGATTCAATTATTACAATAAGTTTAAAAATAAATTCGTAACATACATTTTCTACAATTAAATTTCAAGGTGATGTTGGTGATTTCTAGTGAATCTGGAATTTATTAAGGCAGTCGCATAATTGATGTGGCATTTCAGTAGTAAAGTTACCGTTAAATACGTTAGGGTGCGGCTTTTGACGTCAATGAATCTATATTGGAGTGCATTTAGTAGTATCGGTAGGCTTTGGTCTGACGGAACGTAGCCTATGACGTCACCTAAGCTAGAGAGAAGCGCATTTAGTAGTTCCGGTCGCCTTTGGTCTGACAAGGCGTGGCCTTTGACGTCACTGAAACTACAGAGTGGGGATTCAGTAGTATCGGTAGCCTTTGGTCGGACGAGATGAGGCTTATGACGTCACTAAAACTACAGTGGAGATCTTTTAGTAGTCTCGGTTGCCTTTGGTGTGACAAGGCGTGGTTTTTGGCGTCCTTGAAAATAGAGGGGACGGCTAGGACGAATTTAGAAGTTTCGGTAGTCTTTGGCTCAACGGGGCGTGGCTTTTGACGTCACCTAAACCAGATGGGGTGTATTCAGTAGTCTCGGTAGCCTTTGGTCCGACGGGGCGTGGCTTTTCATGTCACCAAAAATACAGTGGGTGGATTGGGTGCATTTTGTAACTTCAGTAGTCTTTGATCGGATGGCGCGTGGCTTTTGAAGACACCTTAACCAAAGTGCATTGCATTAAGTAGTTTCGGTAACCTTTGATCCGAAGGGGCGTGGCTTTTTACGTCACTGAAAATACAGTGGGCGGCTTGGACTCATTTAGTAGTATCGGTAGCCTCTGGTCTGAAAGGGCGTGGCTTTCTACGTCACCGAAACTACAGTTTGCGCCTTTTGACGTCACTAAAACTACAATGGTGCGCGTTTAGTTGTCTTTGGTCTGACAGGGTGTGGCTTTTGACGTTACTGACAAAACAGTGGACCGCTTGGGCGCATTTAGTAGTCTCGGTAGTCTTTGGTCCGACTGGGCGTGGTTTATGGCGTACCTGGTACCAAAGCTTTTGACTTCACGTATACGTGAGTTGAGCATCTTTAGTAGTTTCGGTAGCCTTGGGTTCAACGGGGCGTGGCCTATTTTGTCTTCCAAACCAGAGTGTAGCGTATTTAGTAGTCTCGGTAGCCTTTGGTCCGACGGGGCGTGGCCTAAGTAGTCTCCCAAACCGTAGTGAAGCGCATTTAGTAGTCTCGGTAGCCTTTGGTCCGACGGGGCGTGGCCTAAGTACTCTCCCAAACCGTAGTGAAGCGCATTTAGTAGTCTCGGTATCCTTTGGTCCGACTGGGCGTGGTTTATGGCGTACCTGGTACCAAAGCGGGACGAATTTAGTAATCATGTTACTCCTAAGTATGACAGGGAGTAACTAATCATTACGTGACAAATATAGCAGAAATGTTACCGAAAAAATCAAACACTAGGATACCAAAAGAACCGTAGTTCCAAAAGAAAAGAACCGAAAGCCTAGTTTACCAAAAGAATTCAAGAGCTTTTTGTTAAAGAAGGTCAATCCTAAAATTGTTTAAACTTTGCAAACCTAATTCAGTTGGATGCTGCAAGGATGCTTTGTTATGAGATAAAAAATGGCATTGAATATGAGTTTAAAAATGTTTTGGGGTTGACCGTACCATGCCAGAGACCGGAGGCGCCATGCCATCTTCTGGAACGCTTATACCGGTGTATCTTCCACTTTCATGTCCATGTCCCTAGTACATTACCATAGCCAGCCGCGAGCTGTGACTTGGCGGGTGTTGTACAAGTTTACGTTGAAGACAGTTCATATGAGGAATAATATTCCGTGCTACAAAAAGGCCATTCTCGCATTATGCATGCACTAAACGCCAGGAGGTTAACGTTATACCAAGTCGGGGACCATTGAGTAAACGTTAGAACCACAAAAGCCGGACGTGGGCACTCGTCTCGCGTTTTGAGCAAATACTAAATGTTCAACAGATTCATTCCTAGTGGTTTTCTCTTTTCACCCTTGCACTTTGTGGCAGTGTTTTGAAACAATGTTAAAACGTCCAATGGAGACCTTGTGCCTCGTGTTGCCATTGTGTGTCGCCTAAAAAGCTGGTAACAAATACCCTAACAATTTTCCGCCACTCAATGAAGAGCGAGTCTTCCGGCAGTCTTTTGTCTTTCTGTCGTCACCCCTCGTTTGTTTCTTTCCAAGGGCTTTTCAGTCCTTTCACCTTCTGCCATTTCACAGCTTTACCACCATCTCCGTAAAGCTAATGATAATAATAAAGTAATAATTTAAAATAATATAATAAAGTAATAATAAAAAACTATCAGCTTTTTATTAATAGATTATTAATAAGATAGATTAATAATAGATTATGAATAGAAAACATTCAGTTTTAATTATTGATTATATTCAATTTAATGTTTTTTAACTAATTGCAATCATGTCGAGTGAAAATAACCTCGATTAAAAAATGTGTCTTTCAAGGTATAAAGTTCCACCGATTAGAGATGTTTTCATGGCAAAAGTAATTATGAAGAGGTCAGGCGAATTGCAAAAAGGTCCAGTCGTTTAATTCTCACTTTGCGTTGAGAAATGCTGATGGAAACGTAGGACGCATTTTTAGCAGTGTGTAATTTCGTGGCCTTGGAGAGGAATCAATCAAAAGGACAATTCGTCGGTCAGCTACTTTGAAAAGGTGATCGATGTTAGCTGTTGATTGATTGTGCGGTTATTGCACGGAGAGTATGAAAACGAAGAACGGCACACCACGTGACAGCACGGCCACCTATAAAACAATTTATACGGTGGCCCCGCAGGAGGCACATTGTCTCTGTACTGGTAAAGGCCAAGCCGACGCTGTTCACCTTCGATTTTTTGGATCCGCCGATGCGGATCACCTTTCCTGCCCGCCAGGAGGCAAGTACCGCCCAAGGAGGCTGACCCCTCTTTATCGCAGAAACGTGTTCCCACTCTAATAAATGCTCCTAATCAGCCACAGAGTCGTAAGCGAATAATTATTTAATCTGCTTTCGGAATTACTCTTATTCACCATTCCCTCGAAAGTAGATTTTATTTTCTGAAAAAGTCACACAAATTAGTATTTTTTTCATTGTTTATCTGATTTTCGCTGGAATTAAATAATCCATGAACGGAATTAAATCTAATTCAGTAGAGGAGCGGGAGCTGAACGGAAACGATGCGGGAATGTAAGGGAACGTTCGGAAATTTTAAGTCGGAATTGCAGGTTTCTATCAATGATGATTCTTATGATTTACTGACACATAATTTCGTCAACATCAATTTGGCTGAAGAATTGGTCTGAACTTGGTCATGGACTAAATTATCCCGGAACCGAGTGGAACCCAAATTGATCATCGAGTACTTGAATGCGAGATTCATTTCGGCCACGAGAAAGAGACAAATATAAGCAACGTCTCGGTATTCTGTAATCACCAGAGTATGTCTACAGTCTGAAGAGGCATCAACTGGTGAATATTTAAAAACTGTCTACATGAAAAATTGTATACGTATAATCATGAAGTGGTACCGGAAGTGACTATTGCCTCGTGGAAAATGGGATCTATAGTATACATAATCCGAGATCTCTCGAGGACTCTTCGGAATGCCACCGAAGTGTTTACATTTGTCTCCTCTGGCAGCTTGACGTGGCTCGTTCGACGGGGTCACACACAAAGACTGTTTTATAGTCTGGGCTCCGCAGAATTTCTCCCGCTCGTCATGGCATGTCGCGGCCGGAGACAAAACCCCACAAAGCAAGCCTTGTTAATTACAGTCGGCCGTATCCGACTCCGCTTTCCGATTTCTCAAAAAAATCCACTCATAACTCTTCCCCCATTATGAATTACCGTTTCAGGAAGGAAGTCGGCATGGCACTGAAAATATTCTCCAATAATCAGGAGAATAATAACAATATGAATTATACAATTTCAGGATTTACGCAATTTAAAGAGTGAATTACACAATTTAAAGAGTGAATTACACAATTTAAAGAGTGAATTACACAATTTAAAGAGGGACAAAAAAAGGACACAACAGTTTTGCCAAAGAAATGTTCAATATTTTAAAGAACTGTTCGAAGACTTAAAGTACGAAAGGAAAAAAGTTTTAAAACCCATTGGTTTTAAAGCATTCGTGTTCTGCCATTTGGAGTCCAAGTGTTTGACCAGTTTAAGACTGTCTGAATGTGTGTAAAAAGGGTTCGGTGCTTTGAAACACGAATTGTACAAATTGTTCAAGATGAGCGGCAATTTAGAAAATACGAGTACAGCTTCGAAAAGTGCAGAGAATCGTCACGATAGTTCTGAACATTTTGGAAAGAAACTTTTGTCCGAGCTTTTGTCTGTAATTTTAAGTCTTTAGCTTCTTGGCTCGAAGGTCGCTTATCCACTCACATTTACTGCTAATTATTCATAATCATTTGCTATTTACTGCAAAAAATTTTTTAGCTTCAAAATTACATGAATCTTTAAATCCTTTATTTAATTAGTACTAATAATCTAAATTTCCGAATTAGATTTTTAGTAAAAGTTTTTGAAGAAAATTTTGAAAGTTTGCGATCGAGGAATGTTATTCCTGGCTGGGGATCGTCACTTGGGTTTGTTTATACTGTGTTGGACAGAAATACAAGAAGAGTGTCGCGGTATATGCGGATCTTGACGCGAGCCATCTGTCGTGAAAAGCGGACGGTTTCTATTTCCGAACACTATTTTCGATACGTTTTGTATGATTATATATGCCGGTTGAGTCCAGTTTAGTGACAACATCCAAAAGACTGCCTTCTTGGAAGACTTTCTTAGGTAACGAACTTGACTACTAACAGAAATGTCGTTTCCTTGAAGTCACTCAGCAAAAGTCGACCACCCATGCCTTCATCGTCTTTCCTTTGCTTGCAGAGACTTTTAGCCCCGAACCCTTCTCAGGCCTGCTACCAATAATATTTTTCATGTCAGCTCTTCTCAATGCAATCATTTGTGACGATTGCCAAGATCAAGGAAATCTAATACACTCCTATTTCAAAGCAATACAAAAGCAATATAAGCAATTAAGCAAAGGTCTCGATATTGACAATGTTTTAGAAATAGTTTCGATGTTTTAGTAATAGTTTCGATGTTTTAGTAATAGTGAATAGTTTTAGTAATAGTGAATAGTTTTAGTAATAGTGAATAGTTTTAGTAATTATTTATACAGATAAAAATGTAATAGAGAAATTATAGAGAGAGAAATGTTTTGGAAGAGATTAAACGAAAGTAAATTCGAATTCTTTGAAAAGGAATTTTGAAACATTGTCTCTGAAATGGATCTGGATTCGTGAGGTTGTAACGAGGTGAGGAAGCCCGAGGCTTAGGAAGCAAAAGAGCGATTGGTACACCTTGTTGCACCTGTAATAGTTCTTTGCTCATCAGAGTCTCGTGCACGAGAAAATCAGCGAGGCAGGCTGTAATAGCTTCTACTAATGGGACCACCCAATTAGAGAAGCTCGCGAACAGTATCGAGAATAGTATCGGTTCTTGGAAAGTCTGAGACGATTCTTCGATACGCCGATGGTTTTCTGCGTATAGGATGGTTGGTTCGTGGATCTATCACCAACGGCGAAGCTAAAGCAATCTTAATACACTGGCACCCCGTTGCTCGTTGGCTGACTAACGCTCACCACGTAAATACCCTTCCCGGTGACGCAATTTTAAAGCTGCAACTTACGTGCAGAACGAATACCTTCATGCTCGCATTCAACTAAAGATGCCTATTATCCGCAACAACTGATTCGTTTCTTAAACTCTCTTCATCAATTCCTTCTTCATTGTTCATCTAAAAGTAATTAGTGTACTTAAAGTGAAACACAATAGTGCATCTCGAAAAAGTATAATTAAAAATTACTTGCTAAAGATTGTGAGATTATGTGATTTGTAAGATTATTGTAGCTAAAGTCTATGAAATTAAAGAAACTAGTGAATTATAAAAAGTTTGATCGAAAAACATATACTCAAGATTACAAAAAGGGATCACAAAAAACTAAAGATTTTTTAATTTGCAACAATAATTATAATGAAAATTACAATGTAGATTACATTGTAAGCTAAAGATTATTTTGCAACAATAATTATAATGAAAATTACAATATAAATTACATTGAAAATTACATTGAAAATTACAAGCTACGAATCTTTGGTCAATTGGAATGAATCCTTTTAGATTAAATTTGAGTTTGGAGATTTAAGATTTCGGGTTTATAGGGAACAGTGATGGCCGGTTTGTCCCATTTCCTTGACAGGTTTGCAACTTCCTGGCTATATTTTGCCATTTCTCAAAGGGGTTTTTTCTAGACGTATGAGGTTTCTTTGCAAAGCGTAGTTTCTCGGATGCACTTTGGTCTATTACTTCGCTCCTGTAGACGAAGTTAAGACGAATGTCTTGCAGGCTTGGGGCATCGAGTCACGTCGCGCAGACGTATGACGAGAATAGCATCATGTCGATAATCTGTAGAGGTTCGAAGAAATGTAGGTGCCGTTGAAAATTGGAAGAGCCACAGGCAGCTCAAGAATATCTGGCATCTGCAGATATTGTGTCAAACACAAAGAACAATCCAAAATTAGTCATTAGATTACCTCTTTTGCGTAAGGATCTCATTTTCTTTGCAAATTGAATCATATTTTTTGTTAGCTATAATTCGGGTCTTCATTACCTACTAATTGTATTTGTTGATACCCATTTGTATTTGTCATCTTCCATTTGAATTTGTCATCACCAAATTATATTTATCATGTTCCAATTGTATTGGTCATCACCCAATTGTTTTTATAATCTCCAAATTGCTTTTGTCGTCTTCGAATTGTCTTTGTCATCACCTATAATTGTATTCGTTATCGCTAATTCGGAATTTCAATTTGTAATGTCATCATCCAATTGTTTTTATCATTTACGACTGCATTTGCCATTTCCTAATTGTATTTGTTATCTTTGAATTCGTCATTTGAATTCGTCATCACCCAATTGGCTTTTTTCATGTCCTGATTCTATTTGCATTTCCTGACAGTTGTATAAGCCATATCATAATTATATTTAACATCCCCTAATTATATTTTTCGTTTCCCAACTACATTTTTCGTCTCCCGACTGTAATTGTTATCTGCAAACTGTATTAATTATCTCCTATTTCTATTTGCCATCCCCCATCTATTTTCGTCATTGTTCAATTATTTTTATCATCTACTAATTGTATTTGCCATCTACCAATTGCTCACTTCCCATTTGTATTTGTCGTCTCCCATTTGTATTTATCGTCTCCTATAATTGTATTTGTAATCAACCAATTGTATTTATCATCACCCGATTGTATCTGTCATCTCCTAATTGTATATATGTTTGTTGCCACCATTCGTATTTCTTATCTTCAATTTGCATTTGCCATTTGCCATTTCAATTTGTCATCACTTAATTGCCTTCTCTCATCTTCCGATTGTATTTGTCATTTCTAAATTGTATAAGCCATCTTCCAATTACATTTATCATCTCTTCATTGTAATAGTCATCTCCAAATTGTAAATGTCATCACCCAATTGTAATTGTCATCTCCCAATTGTAACTGTCATCTCCCAATTGTAATTGTCATCTCCCAATTGTAATTGTCATCTCCCAATTGTAATTGTCATCTCCCAATTGTAATTGTCATCTCTCAATTGTATTAGCCAACTCCCATTCCAATTTGTAATTTCCCATTTATATTTGTCATTTCCCATAATTGTTTTTATTATAACCTGATTGTATTATAACAATTGTATTTGTCATCTTGATTTGTGTTTATCATTTCCCATTAATATTACAATTGTTTTGCCATTTTCCATCTGCATTTGTCTTCTGACAATTTAATTTGTCATAACCTTTTATAATTGTCATCTCCCATTTGAATTTCTAATTACCCAATTGACTTTTTCCATTTACCGATTATATCTGTCATTCCTTAATTATATACGACATCTCTTAACTGCATTTGCCATCTCCTAATTGTATTTGTAGTTTCCCAGATGTATTTGTAGTTTCCCAATTGTATTTGTCGTCTCCCAATTGTACTCGTTATTTCTCCTATTTTTATCTGTTATCACCCAATTGCTTTTATCATCTCCCGACTGTATTTGTCAACTCTTATAATTGTATTTGTCATCTCCCATAATTGTATTTGTCATTTTGCAATTGTTCTTATTATCTATCACTTGTTATTCTCGTCTCCCAATTGTATTGTCTATCTCCTGATATCATTTGCCATCTCCTAAATGTAATTGTTATCTCCTAATTGTATTTGTCATCTTTCATTAGTGTTTGTCACCTCCCACTTACATATTACAATTGTTTTTATATTCTCCCATTTAGATTTGTCGTCTCCCAATTGTATTTATAATTTCCTAATTGTATTTGTCAACACCCAATTGTCTTTATCTTCTCCCCATTGTCTTTGTCATCTCCTAATTGTATATTTGTTACCTCTCATTTGTATTTCTTATCCTCAATTTGTATTTGACATCTTCCATTTGAATTTGTAGTCAACTTATTATACATTTTTTCATTTCCCAATTGTATTTGTCATTTCCGAATTGTATTAGCCATCTCCTAATTATATTTATAATCTCTTCATTGTATTAGTCATCTCCCAACTGTTTTAGTCATCTCCCAATTGTATTAGTCATCTCCTAATTGTATTTGTCAACTCCCAATTGTATTAGTCATCTCCCAATTGTATTAGTCATCTCCCAATTGTATTAGTCATCTCCCAATTGTATTAGTCATCTTCCAATTGTATTTGTCATCTCCCAATTGTATTTGTCATCTCCCAGTAGTATTTGTCATCCCCAGTAGTATTAGTTATTTCCCACTTCTATTTGTCATCTTCCATTTATATTTGTCATTTCCCATAATTGCATTTGTTATAACCTGATTGTTATTTACAATTATTTTTGTTATCTTGTAATTGTAATTCTCATATTCTATTTGTATTGCTCATTTTTCAATTGTATTTGCATCTGTTAATCGCATTTGTCATTTCCTGATTATATCTGCCATCTCCTATTTCTATTTGACATCTCCTTATTGTAATTGCAATCTATTAATTGTACTTGCCATCTCCCAACTGTCTTTATCATCTTCCATTCGTATTTGTCATCATACATTTAAATTTGTCATCACCGAATTAATTTTACCATCTTCCGATTGTATTTGCCCAATTGTTTTTATCATCTTCTGATTGTATTTGTTATCTCCCGTTTGTATTCGATACCCTCCATTTGTATTTGTCTTCTCTCATTTGAATTTTTCATCACTCAAATGGCGTTTTTCATTTTCCGATTCTACTTGACATTTCCTAATTATATTAGCTATTTCTCAATTATATTTATCATCTCCTAATTGTATTTGTCGTCTCCCAACTGTATTTGTCATCTTCCAATTGTATTTGTCATCTTCCAATTGTATTTGTCATCTTCCAATTGTATTTGTCATCACCCAATTGTCTTTGCCATCTCTCCATTGTATTTGTCAACTCCTAATTGTAATTGACATTTCCTAATTGCATTTTTCATCTTTTATTTGTGTATGTCACTTCCCATTTACAATACAATTGTTTTTATCGTTTCCCATTTATATTTCTCCTCTCCCGATTGTATTTGCCATCTCCCAATTGCATTTGTCATCTCCCAATTGTATTTCTCATCTCCCAATTGTATTTCTCATCTCCTAATTAAATTTGCCATCTCCTAATTGTATTTGTCACCTCCCAATTGTCTTTATCATCTCTCGATTATATTTGTCATCTCCTAATTCAATTTGCCGTTTCCCAGTTGTATTCGTCATCTCTCTTTTGCATTTTAGCACCTGTTTACTTTTAGCTCTGGTTGTATTAATCACATATGAAAGACAATACCCGTCTGTAAGAAGGTTGTAACAGATATTGTTGAGCCTGGTAAAAGGTTGTTCTTGCTTTGCGAAATCCGTGCGTGTTTGGGTCTCCAGCAATGAAGGGAAACTAACGTTCAAGTCCGGGTTCATCTGAAAGTGTCGCCTGGCGGGCTTGCGTGCAAGAATGCCACGGAGGAACCGACTATTATCCGGCTGGTGTCACCCAAGGTGGGTAATTTTGACGAAAGTTACAGTCTCATCGGGACAAGGAAGAAGGGCAGTGTCATTTTTATTCGAAGCAGCGTTACTTTGCGGTTGAATGTCGCCTCAAATTATTTCGTTCCACTTCTTCATCCGGATGGCTCTGAAAACTGATTCCTTTCATCTCAAGTACCAAATTTAAATCGCAATTTCAATGGCTTTTGTTCATCATTTATTCATCATTTGCTCATCATTTGCTCATCATTTGCTCATCATTTGCTCATCATTTGTTTATCATTTGTTCATCATTTGCTCATCATTTCTTCATCATTTGCTCATCATTTGCTCATCATTTGCTCATCATTTGCTCATCATTTGTTCATCATTTGTTCATCATTTGCTCATCATTTGCTCATCATTTGTTCATCATTTGTTCATCATTTCGATCTCGATCTTGTTCCCTTGTTTACCATTTCAATCGCGCTTCTTACAATAGAACGAATATTTTAAAATCAATTCAATTTCGTTTCAAAATTGTGTAAATTACAAAAAGTGTAGCAATTTTGGATACCCAATTTTGTACTCCATGGAGTTCCAGAGACACAGATTTACAATAAACTATTTTAAAAATCAAATGGAAAAAAATATCAAATAAAATAAAAATCAAATATTCTACGATGGAAGAGTTACAGATTCGAAGAGGGTTACAGGAAGAGGTTAAAAGAAAGAGAAGAAGAGTGAGCTAAAAGCGGAGACAGATTATACACAAAGTTTTCTTTTCCCTATTTTAAGGATAAAGGAATATTAAAATAGCATCGAAACCGCCAACATCCTTGCAACAATTTCCGTGCACATGGCATCCGATATGATAAAAGCGGACGCTATTAATGTTTCTTTGCTTAAGAAAATGTAGCATAGACACGCTATGTGATGTTATATATAGTTCACCGAATTATATAGTTCACGAATTGTATAGTTCACGAATTGTACATTTCAACTTGAGAGTCCATATGTCATAACTTGGCATCGACACTTTGCACAATGGTTGTGAAAATTGCGGTCACTGTACTATTATCTTTCGTGAATGTTGAACATTCGAGGCTGAACATCTTCAAGACCCAACATCCGTTGTATCAAGTGAATAAATGCCTCAATTGAAATCATCTGACGGCCTTGATCATCTCACGAGTCCATAAAAGAAAGTTCCATTTTCGCCAGTCAAGAAAACCTGTTTTGCACAATAACAAAATAATAGTACTAAAATACAAAGAAACAGATATGTAACAAGAAGCACAAGGGATCTGGTATCTGAGATGTAAAAGTATAAGTGTTATCGCGGATGCTTATTTTTGGAGGAAGGCGACGTAATCCAAGAAAGAGGGCCATGTGCAAAGGAAAAAATAGAATCGTGACAGGGGGTGAACCCTTTAGTACTTTAGTGCCATTCGATATTTAATTCCATTCGAAAAATTATTCGAAAAGTTTTCCCAAAAACGATTCGAGAGTTTCGAAAAACGATTCGAGAGTTTCGAAAAACGATTCGAGAGTTTCGAAAAACGATTCGTTAATGTTTCGAATAACGATTCGTAAATGTTTCGATTAACGATTCGTAAATGTTTCGATTAACGATCCATTAATGTCTCGATTAACGATTCGTAAATGTTCCAAATAATTCGACAGAATATTCTAATCGTTTCTATTCATGTAGACGAAACTCTAATTTTGTTGATTTTAAAGAATTTGCGGGAAACGGGACAAAGAGTTTGATAACGGAATTAATGATTGGTAAACTGCGATATATGAATAGCGATTGGTTTGCCTTGGGAGCACTAATGGCTGTCGAAAAATCCAATCGATACAAATTGGTAATACGATGACGATGCGCTTTTCCCGAGATAATGACAGCCGCAATTATCGGATCGTTTTGCCGATTTTCGACGCTGTGGGATCATTAGAATTCGCTTGCCCGTGATGGTCATTGTGTGGTCGCAGGAAACAATAGCAGATTTCCAGGGGTGTTGATATAATATAAATAACCTCGGCACCGTATTCAGCCAGCCAGTTCGCAGAAGTGTAATTATTCATCGATTCCTAGTCCGCATTCATGTTATTCCGCTTTGATTTTAGAACTCCATTTCTGAAACAAATTACCGCCACACAACAATACTGTTTCTTTTTTATCATTATTCCACTTCAACACTTTTATTATTATCAGAATAATAATTACTATTGTCATTATTTAAATCATAACTATTTATCTTTATTTATCTATTTATCACAATTATCTATTTATCACAATTATCTATTTACCATGATTCTATTTATCATGATTCTATTTATCATGATTCTATTTATCATGTTTCTATTTATCACGATTATTTATTATGATTCTATTTATCGCGATTATTTATCATGATTCTATTTATCACGATTATTTATCATGATTCTATTATATTTCAATCACGATTCCATTTATAATTACCAACATTCATAACCTAACGAAATTCCAAAATGGTTGATTCAATATGGCCGACAGTCGTTGAATTTCCACGACAATGGAAGTCGCTCAGTGATTCAAAGTTGAAATACAAAAATCCAAATTGACTGTTTCAGTGTCATCTGTTCGCATTTGGAAGAGCATCTTTCTAGGAATCTGAATAACGTTGGTCACGTGTTAAAAAAGCGTTTTGTTTGAAATGATTTATTTGTTTTCTGTTGAACAAAGGAATCTTGCGGCTTTGTACTTTAATTATGGGAGTTGAAAATTAGTCATTAGGAGCGAAACGATTATATTGGAGGGTGTGAGATTTGGAAAGAGAAAGAAAGACGGATTTTACAGTTTGGTTGTTAATTTCCTTGGCGGCACCCCCGAACCCAAGGGCGGGGCTCGGTCACACCTTTCTCAAGAGGGGCGCGATTTCCTACCGACCAGACTGACAGTCATCCTACGTGCTTTGTTTTTGCAAAGAAAAACCTCCTTGTCATCGTATCGGCAAGCAAAGAATGGCCCTCGTCGAGATGAACGTGCCAGAAGGATCCGAAGAAAATCGAGGACCGATTTCACTTTGTCTTTCAAAGTAAATTTTAGGCTCGATCCTACCATCTCTTTCGTCAAGGAATCGCTAATTCCGCTTCGTCATTCTCCAAGTGAACCTCTACGGAGCGTAATTTCCTTTTTCATAAATTTAAATCATTCTAATCGTTTTCACGAAATGATACTTCTCTGGTGGTTTTTTTGTAACTGAAGCTCCCTCCGAATTTCGATCGTGTTCGAATTCACGCGATTGTCAGCGTTATGGAATTACCTTGAGAATTCGACAGATTTTATCTACCTCAAACCTCAATCTACACCCAAATGCATGAATGCCTTCCATCCAAATTTTTCTGCGCACCATATTTGCATTGGATTTTTGATGCGCAGAAAAATTTGGAAGGAAGGCATTCATCTACTAGAATCAAAGGTTCAGGTGAAAAAACAATTGAATCGATTGCTATCAGTGGGTCGATTCGATTGTTTTTTGTGCGCAGACTAAATGGAGAGAAAATTAGCGCGAGCTTGAAATTAAAGGTGCGTTTTCCAGTGTGGATGAGCCAAATGTTTACTGGAGTGACTAAGGTAAAGGAAGGCCTTTCTCATAATTCATTTTTTATTCCGTTTCGACATTTGTTCAGAGTCCTCATAAAAATGGAGACTCATTTAGGGGAATCGGTCGATATATCGTCTGTGCGTTGAAAACGCCGCCCTGAGGACCGGCGAATCTGTCATATACATATACCTGGCCATAGACGCCGGTGCCCGTTCGAGACATAATGCCGCCCAGCGGCAGGCAAGTTATTATTACCGGTTTGCCATTGTCCCGCTGTCAACAATTAGTTTAGATGATGCTTCAACATTGCCGCGCGTACAATGCCACCTGAAGCAGCAGGTATTCTCAGAACGTGGAATCATTTCGAAAATCGAGTCTCTTATTCTTTTAGCTTTCCACTTGTAATATACCGGTCATCTGTAATTACAGATTCTTCTCATGAGCGTGAAAAAGCGAAAATGGCACCTTTTCCTTTGCACTTTGGAGTGGAAATTAATTTTTCCAAAGACGTTTCGTAATTTGTCCCCGAAACTGGCAATTTTCTCACCTTGGAATGACAACTCGAGAGGTTAATTTAAGGTTGGACGTTGTTTACATTATGTTTTGCAAACGTGTCATAAATGTCATTTGTGTAATTGGAAAGTTAATTTATGGTCAAATTAAAAACGTGTTTATGTTGTAGTCAGAGTAAATTATCAGATTTTATCATTTACAATTAATGTAAAGTAATTTCAGCGCGGGATGAGTGCAAATTGATGATTTCTGATATGCGCTTATTGTCCTTTTAGTTTGCATTGATAATAAGGGGTACACAATTACACACGGACCAATTAATTTACAATTTTGTTAATTTAGTTTATTAAATATGTTTGATTCATTATTTGTAAATTCATTAAATAGGTTTGATTCACTATTCGTAAATTCATTAAATACACGGGAAAAAATGTTTTGTGAAATTCACTGAAACTACTTGCGCCTTCTGCAAAACGGGACTTGTAATCTTCACAAACAACTGAGTTTGGGAAAAACACAAACCA
>WNHD01000690.1:0-26315 GCA_011057455.1 Ganaspis sp. Gsp50
ATTTTCTTGAATGAAGTTAGTCAAGTAAATAAAACGTAAAATGGTATTAAAACAGAACTCTTTAAAAATCATCCCACTTCAAAAGAAATCGTTTGTTTTCACGGTGAGATTAATAACATTTATTCGAAATGTTAAACCAGGAATTTTGAAATTTTGAAATTGGACCTAATATTTCCATCAAAATCTCAATTGTTGCATATTTTTACAAAGATCAGATTAACTAGAGATTTAAATCTTGAAGTAAATTATCAACGGGACTTTAATTTTACCTCCCTTCATTATTCTATTGTTTTGTTTCATTAGTCTCTTTTGAGTAATTTGAAAAATGTCAAGTCGTAATGAATTTTATGCCCATTCCATTCTACGGAGTATGTGTGTAGTTAAATTGTTCTATCAGTCCTTGGGAGTTTCAATGAGAATGCCGGTGGTCTTGATGCTCTAATAATAGGAACATATAGGGTGTGCAATGTGCTTCCGTCCTAAGGAACGCGACTCGGTAAATCAGCTGCGATAAAAGAGTGCCAAGCAATAATCGCAAGGCACAGTAATTTTAGGTTAGGCGGATACCAGCCAGGAAAACGAAATGAAAACACTGCCTTTGCTGTTCTCGTGCTCGTGAGTTTTCTGCAGTTAACGATAACCCTTTCTCCCTATTTTTATTCTTTACGAGATACGCGCACAGAACGGCAAAATTCAATTCGATTTCCGGGAGGGGGTAAAAAACCATTGAGAAAATTTTATGAAATGAAATATACTTTCTCTTCTATTACATTTTCTCTTTCCATTTGAAAAAAATACAATTGTACACTCCTTTCTTTTCTTTTACGCAAAATTTACGAGAATTAGATATATCTTGGAAATTGGCAATAAATTACCAGCTAATTTGTGAATATTCATTAAGTGTATAATTAGTGCGGTATCAAGCCCTAGGACGCTACATATGTAATTAGTATACGTTAACTAAATAATATCAGTAATTAATGTTATTTGATATAATTATCATGATTAGAGGTATTTTGAAAGTCAAAAGGAGTTCAGATTTACAAATGCATGTTTTAATGAAATAGATATTCGTCTTAATGAATCTTAGTTCTCGCTTTAGAAGCAAACTCGCTGTAACCAAATGTCTTGAATCTCGTAATTAGGAAGAAATCCGTTTCCGTAATTAGATTTTAAGCAAGCGTTCTTTTGAAAGTTTTCGCTTTTATTACAAATTTTACTTTCTTCTATAGACACTGAATCTATTCAAAGAAACTTGCTTTATGTTTTAGAAATGTAACTTTAACTTTAGGTTTACAAAAAGAATAGTAATAATAACAAAGAATAAAAACATGCCCTAATAAACCTCTCCGCGTTTTATCATAGATTTCAAACAACAATTTTTCCTCTACAAGGAAACAAAAATTAAAAGATCAATTGAAATGTTGAGAAAATGTAGGAAACCTAAAGAACCCATATTCTAAAAAGCCTAGACCAAAAGATTATCAAATCTTGAGGAAACTGACATTTTCGAATTGCGCTGGTCAATTTTATTCGAAAGCAATAGCGATAAAAGCAGAAGGTCGTGAGATGAAAGCAGTTTGGGCAATCGATTAAAGAGAATTACGTTTGAACGTTGTTTTATCTAATCTTTGAGCCGATCCGGGTATTCGATTCCAAAGGCCTTGGGATCGTCGCGAAACTGACTTTCTAAGACGCCCGCGTTTTCCTACTCGGTTGGGTTTCGATGAATCTTGATAAAGGGGAGGCGGTCTTCGCTATCAAGAACTCGACTTAATCTTGCCGGGTAGTCGAGAGTTCAGCCTTGCGGCTGTCGACCTTCCTCGGAAAAAAGAAAAAAGAAGGAAAGTAGAAGAAGCAGGTTAAAAAAGTAGAGTGGCTAAGCTAGTCTTCAGACCTTTCAACATTGAATGAGAAAAAACAGATGAAAGTAAACTTTAAAAAAGAAGTTTGTTTTAAATGATTCTATAATGATTAAAAACAGTTCAATAGCAATTGCAATTTTTTACATATAAATTTAGCGCAATAAATATAAAATATCACAATAAAAAAATAGTGGCTAAAAAAGTTTTTCTCCTGCAATGCAGATCAAGTTTTCTCCCATCATTATAGTTGCAAGTGTACCTTGCTCCAATGACCCTTCATCCCGAAACTGCCATCCAGCCGTAAAAGATTTCTCTGGTCAATTGTTGGTGACTTATCCTGTCCTCGCTTCCGGATCGGACTCAGTTGTCTAAGTCAAAGTAGTCAAAAATACTATCGTGGCGGAAATTCGTCTGTCCGTTTTTTAGGTGAGGGTAGTTTTTTTAAAAAGTGCAAAGTCCCTCCAGAGCTGTTGCGTCAATAAATCGGGAGCAGTGGCCGGCCATTGAATGCTTCCCTCAACGGCCTCTCCAAGTTTGCATCGTGCTGCGTAGTGCAG
This sequence comes from Ganaspis sp. Gsp50, assembly GCA_011057455.1. Lineage (NCBI taxonomy): Eukaryota > Metazoa > Arthropoda > Insecta > Hymenoptera > Figitidae > Ganaspis > Ganaspis sp. Gsp50. Next base: position 2,423 of record WNHD01000690.1, read on the forward strand.
ACGACACACTGTGAAGACATGCACCATGTCATCCTCAGGGGCTCCACAGATTTACACTGGCACGTCACCAAGACTAAACCGCCCAAGATTGGCAGCGAAGTCCCCATGACTAGACAGAAATTGCGACGTATAACGCCCCGAAGCAATCCATGGATTCCTCAGCCTCGTCTTGATACTAGGGAGGAAGACGTATGTCTTTCTCCCTGTACCATCTCTGTCTCATCGGTCCTACCAAAGACCCAAAGTTCTCACCACCCAGGTGAAAAAAATCATCGGAAACGATTCCGACGATAACTTCATTCTTGAAAAAACATATGCAAAACAACCTTTGTGAAGTTTTCGTCGGAGTACCTGGGCATGGCTGTCGCATAGCGGTTTTCATGACACGAAAGGATAGTTTGCGTCCCGTAAGTGAAACAATGATCTTTCCGAACGCGGTACAAGGTCGCCCTCTAAAAATTTAGTTCTTGTATACTTCCAATTATCTAATGTACTTAGTCAACATAATATTCTTATATGGTAGCTCTAGTTAAATACGAAATTTCGAAAAAGTATTTCTAGTTCAAAATAAATTGTATATTTAAATCAGAAATATGTTTCAAGTTTAAAAATAAATTGTATATTTAAATAAGAAATATTTTTTCAATCCATGATCAATTTCAGCAAGTTTAACTTTTAGAATCAGACATTTTAGAAAAGTCTGACTGATCCTTTTCGACAACCATATAAATTAAGGGCAGTAAGTCGGGATCTTGGCAGACTTGAGTTTAAGGAACTAAAAATGAAATGGAATTTGAGAAGACGGAAGTTGCACGGCAGTGGATTCGCCATAGGGGATCGTTAAGCTCCAAACTCTCAAAGCTTGACTATCCGCTATCCTTTTGGATCCTGACAATGCAGTCACCTACGAGGATCGTTTTATTAGAAATGCCGCGTCAGCTTCCGCGGTAACGGAGACACCTCGGCAATAACGCTGACAGCTCGTTACACCGTTGATAAAGCGTCCGAGCCAGGACCTGATGCTGCCACACTTCCGGTTACAGAGACGAATCACTGACAGTGTTGATAGAACTTTGACGCCGGATTTCCATACTCTAACAAAGGCAGTATTTTATATGTTCAAATTTTTTCTCTCCACTGAATTTTATTCCAAAAATGTACTATTACTTTTAGTCAAAAATTTATTCTTCCATCCATTCAAAAATTTATTGTTACATTTATTTTCAAAAATTTACTTTTGCCAACAGATAAAGAAAGTTGCGTCACAGAATTTTGACGAAATATTAATATACTTGCATCCGTTTATTATTATAAATAATTTTACAGTACAGTTTTCTAGCTCTAAAATTTGATACGAACATTAATAATAAGAGTAAATAAAGAAATTGATATTTTCTGTCAAGCTCAAGAAAAATAGTGATTGGGAGAAATATTATTGTTGCATGCTTGAATGAAATCACAATTTACTTTCAAGTTAGAGTGGATCTTTTGATTGTACTTTATTTTTTGTCATCATTGGTCGTTTACGATCTGATTTTAACGGGTCAGTGAGCGTTTCCTGGACCGTCGAAACGGAAGACGAACGATATTAATATATCCAGCTAGAAAATTTTTCCGCATAGGCTAACCAGGACGTCAATAAACTGCAGGGCTGCATCGAGAAGGATTCCAAAACGCGTGGTTAAACTCGAAACGACACATCGATCGATGCACGTCCTGCGAAATAACGCTATACTGACATAAACTCCAATATTGCTCGTCCAGTTCGATTAGCTCTAGTCGAGAGCAGCAGATTTTTCGAATTGACCCTATTTTAAAAAAGAACAAAAGTATTTAATGGACCTCGTGACATTTCAAAGCATTTCCACGGAAATATCTTGGGCTTTATTTTTATCAAAATAAATGTCATTGTGAAATGTTTTTTTGCCTTTTTATCGACAAAGAATGTATTATTATTATTATCATTAGTTATTTATACTCTCCTTTTAGTTTTTAAAGAAAGAATTAATTCATACATAAACATAAAATAGAAATTATAAATAAGAATTGATATAAATAATGAATTTCATAGGGTGTCATGTTTCTGAAGCATTATCGATTATATTTTATTCTAAAACCATAAAAATTTACTGCGTTTGAGTAAGAATTCCGTGCGAGAAACGATTTTGCACTGTCTCAGTAGTATAAACTGTTTTTAGTCAGACAACCAATATCTACTGAAAACTTGACAATTGAATTTTTTATCTTGATTGCATATTTATTGTTCAAAATAATTGAAACATGGAATATTGGAAACTTGATATATTGATAAAAGGTAATGTAAAAAATAGATATGAAAAATTATTGAACTGCTTACAATTATAAGTACCTACAAATCACTTTTACTGCACAAATTATTCTGTTAATATTATGAAAATATTGCAAATTAATTATTACTTTACTGACTTCTTTTAATTGTTCATTTCTGTATAAAATTATGAAGTAAATGTTGATAGAAAATCCTCGTCTGAAATTAATTTAATCCTCTCATAGTAGTATTAGCTGTTTTTAGTCAGACAAACAATTTCTACTGAAAACTTGTCAGTTTAATTCTTTTGTTTTAATTTCATATTTTAATCTAAAAGAATTGCAAACAAGAATATTTCTAGATGCAATAAATATTAACAATAAATATGAAATATATAGGCTACAAAACATTGTAAAGAACTGTTGATTATAAAATTACTTATAAAATTATTGATAATAAAAATAAAATTAATTATAAAATTATTGATAAGTAGAACAAGTCATTTTTAGACAAACATCCTGTTCATGTAAAAAATACCAAAATTCATTTTAAATACTCGTTTTTGGAATAATTTTAAAGTAAATGTTGACAAAGAGATTTTTTGCGAAAAATTATTGTAAGCGCTCGCAGGATTAAAAAATTTTTTAGTTATAGACATTAGTTTTCTGACATTATGATACGGTATTTTCTGTTTAACATTATAAATCAATTATAAAGCATTTTTCGTGGTAATGCATATGCTAATACTAACTTTGTTAAACAAAATATCGCGCAGATCTATGAAATAAACCATAGTGAGCTCAAAATCCCATAAATTTATCTGATTTATACGAAAATTGGTAGTTAGCAGGTTTCGCTGATAACGAATGTTGTATCTCAAGTTGGAAATTCAAAATTGCAGATCGTATATGATGTCCGACCTATGTACATTTCGATTTACGCGCAAATTAACCTCTAGTGAAATTTGCATCAGAATATTAATAATTGTTGCATTTTTTCCGCGTCAACAAAGGCAGATTAAAAGCGCAACAACTATAAAGTTACCTCTACAATTATCTAGAAAAGTGGAAGCAAAAGAACTACGAAGTGCAAAACAGTTATAAAGTTACCTCTATAATTATTTAGATGAAGGGAAGTACAATGAAACCGTTACTCTAAAAATACTAAGGTCAGAGTGAAAATAGAGAAGACAGGAAATACTATAAGATAAAGATGATCGGGTGGAAAACATGAAGAGTCACTTAGAATTAATCAAAGTTTCAATATGAGAAAGCTGATAATTTATGAAGATTGTCCCCACAGAAATAGGTGCATCTAACCCCTTTAATTCGACAAGCTAGTGTTCCGGTGTCGGATGCGGAAATGCAAAGGGAGCGTTAAATGATCGATTGGTTCATGGAAACTCCAACTACTTAATCGTCTATTTCCGTTATCTTCGTCTTCTTCTCTTGCCCGTACGGAAATTCGTAGGGTAACTTTGCACACGGATCGACCCATTCAATACCAGTCGGGGCATCCATTTGCAGACGATCTATCTCGTGACAGATCGCAATTCATCACTTTGTAATTCACACCATTTTTCTTATTACTTTGCAAGTAAACTCTATTTGATAATAAAAAGAAGTAATTAAAATAATTTTCTTTAAACATAAAGACGTCATCATAAACTAATAAAAAATCTTTCTCTATCAGAGAAAATAAAAATTAATTTGAATAAATAAAAGCGCACTTACGTATAACCAATTGAAGGAGTACTCACCTGGAACAAAAAGAAAGGTTTGATTAAAGCAAGAAAAGAGACATTGTTCTAAAAATATGATGAAATCTTTTTTCAGTAACAGCTTTCGCTTTAGACAGTTTTTGATTCCATATTTTATAGCGCAGTTGAGCCACAAAATGTTTTATCGTTGAGTGCTTACGAAAAGTGTACATTAAGTGAATGGGACATTTAAGAGTAACCTTAATGTTGAAATCGTAAGATCGGAAGAGAGATTCTGCCAAGACAGCAGTGTAAAGAGGGAGATAATAAAAATAGTGAATTCCCTTCTCACTCTTTGAGCTTCTTACTTTTCACTGCCCATTTTTATTTTCCTCGTACTCCTCGTAAAGGAGACTTGCACAGTTTCTTTTATCACTTTTGTGGGTGCAAGGTTACGAAGAGGTGGTTAAAAAAAGAAAGAAAAATGTACGAGAACTGCATATATCCAGGGGCAAAAAAGAAAAGTAACGTTAATGGTGAAAATTAAAAAGGGTACCAATCAGAGGAAAAGAATTGTTTCATATACGTGTCCGGAATTTTTATCTCCTTCATAATAAGAACTCGTTATTAACTCTGGCTTCATTTTAAAGAAGATAAAATAAGGAGTAAAATTTTCCCTTCCTGTATTTTATTTAACTTCTCTCTGACTGAATCAGTTGTATAACGAAGAGAGGAGAAAACTTGTTGTTTTCTGGAATGATGCCAAAAATTTCATAGCAAAAAGTATCAAAAGTATATAGCGACAAGGAAAGCAAAAAGAATCGTCTAAACTCTCAAGTGCGAAGGATATATAAGAGAAAAGAGGAAAAGACAGAAAATCTCAACCACTTTTGGATGAGACTTTATTCTCCCTGGTTAGTAGCATCTGACATAGCCCGAAACTTGGAAGCAGGATAGAACACAAAGACAAAGTTTATTAGGAGGAGAAGTTAAAATAAAGAAAGCAGATAGAGTGAGAGCGAAAGAGCGTAAAACATTCAGAGACTCTGAAAATGGTGAATAATGCATAACCTAGGAAATGGACCGCTTAGTTGATTTAAATCTCATAAATGCGTCACTTTTTTCCCCTCAGAGACAGACTTTTCAATGGCATCGTACGAAATTGCCTTTTGTTGGAGCATGTAACTTTCTTATCCAACCAACTTGATAGAAGGAAGAGAGCAATTTCGTCAGAGATGTTCGGTCCAGATTGACAGAGAAAAAACAGAACACTGGATCCTCGATTCTATCCCTAGAAACGATTTCGCAAATTGAAAAGTGAATTGTATTGACTATTGCTACAATAGAAGACCATTGTCAATTCTCTTTGACAAATAATTTAATTATAAAATCAGTACTTCACTACTAATAAAAAAGAGGATATTTTATTTTTAAATAGAATTTATTTTCCGTTGGTTGCACTTTTGAATTCTCTTGAATTCAAAAGTGATACAAGTGATCGTTTCTTTTCTTTCTATTATTGATTGTCCTTGTTCATTGTTGTTATTAATTGTACTTACACTTGATATTGTTTTCATTCTAATTAATTTCATTTAGTCTTGACTTGTTAGTGTTATCAAAATGATGACATATTTTAACTGTTTCGACGAGGTTACCATGTAGCTCTAAAATTTTAATTTAGGTAATTTTTTATAGTTTACCAATTTTGTTTGTGTTTTTGTGGTTAAATTTGTGATACAGTATGTTTAATTTGTGTATTTTGTTTTTTAATAAACAGAGTCTGAGGATAATTAAGAATCTAGTCATCGAAACGTAGCTCGAACTTACAAAAATGACACAAAAATTGTTTTATGTTTTTTATAACCCTTCCGTTGTTCGAATTTTCATTTTTTCATATAACTATTTTGGAAGGGAATTCTTTTTTTACAATAAAAAATGATCTAATCCATAGTTGCCGGAGAAAGGGTAATCTCGTCTAGTAAAATACATTATATGATACTTAGATAAATTGAGTGCAAGTTTATTATGTTTAGACCATAAGAGAATCATATCGAGATCATTCTGGAGAATATTAATGTCTTGATTGTATGACACGAAAGACTTTAATCTCATCAGTAAATAATGATATAAAAGAGACAATGCCATCAGTAATATAATTTATGTAAATAAAAAAAGGGTTGAACCCAAAGAGGAACCCTGTGTAAAATTTGTTAAATAAAATAAATGAATTTGAACCCTGTGTAAAATTTGTTAAATAAAATAAATTAGTTTGAACCCTATGTAAAATTTGTTAAATAAAAAAAATTAATTTGAACCCTGACAGTCTCAGAACCAGGACCGCGTCAGATGTAGGGTCTTTAATTAAATTAAAATAAAAATAAACAAAGTAAGCTATAAGTAAGCGAAAAATTCTTCATTAGAATAGCATCATGAAAATACTTGCTTTGACTTTGGTTGTGCATTAAAAAAGACGTTTAAGTCGTATATGAGCTTGCATGCGTCATATATAATTACATCCTTTTGAAAAAACTTTTTTGACTTTTACCTGGCTTCTCATTTCTCCTTTGAATTTGTAAAGAAATTTTCTGCAATTTTTATAATGACTTCTTTATAAAGTTGATGCAAAAGGTTCCCCCTAAAAGAGTGTGAAACATAAGTACCTACAGCTCATTTTTCATTTTAATTTACAGATTGCAAAAGTAAAGAACGAGTGAATTTTAAAAGTGGATGACAACTAAAAGAGCAATGTTTAAATGCAGAATGAATTCATCGTGAAAACTTGCTCGAAAAATTGCAAAGACACGCTTTCATGGACTTTTTGAATACTACGATTTCGATGGGTTCTTCTGACTCCGATAAATCTTTTTTTTTAAATCATCTATGATTTAGCTTGGTGAAACTTGCATTCAGCTAGTATAGATCTGTTGAATGTATATCAGTCACTTTTCAAAATAACGATATACACATTTCATCGGTTTCTCAAATCATCCAGAAATACTTTTCAAAAACCAGAGAATAAACTAAACAAGAACACAAAACACATTCAGTGTGTGACCTAGATAAATAAAACCAATATTGGAATTAAATAAAGAAACTTTGAAGTCTTGACTCTTATTCACATTTCAAATTTATTTACATTCTAAAGCTTCAGAAATTTAATTAATTTTAAATCCAATTTATCTGAATCAGAATTAATTAAAATTCCAAATCGTTTGATGTTGAACTCATCCTCATTTTTTTACTATTTTTCTCGCATAGGGAATATTGGGAAATCTGCTTACAGAACAGTTGTTCAAAAATAAAAAAAAACAGTAAACTACTACCAATCTCGACACACTAAAACCCGTTACCCTTAATTGTGGAATTCTGATCTACCCTAGGAACACTCTTACGACTTTAGCCTTCAACAATTCTGTCGCCGTAGTGACTTCATTCAAATTAGTAGATTTCTACTGATTCAAATTTAGAGCTAAGCAAAAAAAAGGAGAAAACAGAAGACAATAAACTACAAATTAAAAATATACATTTAGTCAGCCAAAAATATTTAAACGAATCCCTTGATGATTGAAGGAAGAAAATACAAGAGTGTTAATTTGTAAGATTGCATTAGAGGTGTATGTGCGCATTTTCCTAAAATTGTGGCAAACTCGACAAACACGCTATATCAGCATTGAGAATGGAATTCTGCGGTGTCTGCGAACGTGGAACGAAACCCTTCTCTTTTACACTCACCCCTTTTCTCGACACCTCATTCATCCTTCTTCTTCCCTAAATCGAATCAGCTCCGTTCATTAACGTTAATTAAGGTAGATTCCTTGAAAGGTATATAACTATTTTCTCGCGACTCTTGATCGAATAGGATCCAATTTATCACAGGTAAAACTTCTAACGTATGAATAGTTGTACTCTCCTTCAGAACATCTATGAATAAATTCAATCTCTAAAGGCAGAAAGCGAAATGCAAAGTGAATCAAACTTTACCAACTTTTGCACAGAAAAAAATATCCCCCTAACTTTATACGACTCTCAACTCTGCAATTAATCGAATTCATAGCCCAGTTAAAAGAAATTTAGAGAAAGGAATGGTTTTTTGTGAAGAAAAAATTACGTTGCACCAACTAATTAAATTCTCGAGTCAACATTTTATTTAAAATGTGAAATCAATTCATATGTTAATTAAATATGAATGTTATAGAAACTTTGGCTTCCCTTTTCACGTCAGGATTTCCATGTTCTAATCTAAGCATAATATTTAACGAATTAAAATGAATTGTATTTAATATAATAAAAGTTATATGGTCTCGTACACACGCTACTTAAACTAAGGATCCGTCCGCAACTATTGCGTTTGTATTTTGAAATAACTTGTTACGATACCTGTGAGTCTACATGTGAAGTAGTACTATAATTTTCGTTAAGTAGAAAAGTATAATTTTGATTCTTGTATCGTTAATGCTCTCTCTTGTCAACGAACCACCGACGAAGCAACATCTCTTGTCGAAACTCAGCTCTCGTTATCAATTGCAGTTGAGGTGAAACCTCTGTTATAGAAAATAGCTACAGAACATACAGTCTTGCGTTATAGAAAAACATTATAGACACGAGTTATAGTATTCTGTGTTTTATATTATTTACTAAAGTGTTAAAAGTCACAAAATGTTCTACGAATTGCCATCTTCGATGCGACGAAGCGAGCATTTGCTATAGAATTCACGACTTCAATTTCGAAGAAAACATGTAAGTCTTGTTCTAGTTAATTGTACTATTTACAACATTGTTACAGAATCGCTTTCCATAATTGTGAGTAATTTTATAATTCATTTTATTATCTTTGAGTTGGGTTGATCACCGTGTTTTAGATACTCTATTATATTTTATCACTTCTTATAATTTTGTAAATTTTTCTGTAAAATTTTTTAATTTTTTTTTTTGCCGCAAGACTCGAAACTTTTCGAGACGAAACGAGATTGGGTATGGCAAGACCAAGACAAGACGGACCATTTATCTCATCTCGCTTTTTCAAGACGAGACAAGACTCATTGTCAGAGTATCAAGACCAAGACAAGACCCAGAAGTCTCGAGTCTGTTATTAAAATAAAGAAAATGCAAATTTTTTACTTTTCTTTTGCAGAAAACCTAAAATTGTTTACCTCTAAGGTTCCTCTCTACAGAGAGCTTTACATATACATGTTTATTCTTTTTTATCATGAAGGCAAATAATTAAGTGATTTTTTGAGTTTTAATCTACTATTTGGAAATTAATAAGGTTTTCTTCATTATCTGAAAAAATGTCGAGACTATTCAAGACGAGACGAGACTGGGTACCTCAAGACGAGACTTTTTCGAGACAAGATGGACTTTTCGTCTCGTCTTGAACTGGCGAGACAAGATTAAAGAAAATATCGTTTTGTCTCGTCTTGCGGCAACACTAGGTAGCTGTAATTCTATTTTGTCCTGTAAAAATTAAATTTTCGGCATCTTTTAAAATGCAATCTTGAAAATCTTTTATAAATGCATGGAGTATAAATAAAATAGACATTTTCTCCCCATAATATCAAAAGAAAAAGATTTAAACCAGCTTTGCATAATCCTGAATATATATTTTGCTTCATATTTGGGACAGAGAAGATTGAAGATGTGAAACTTAATGCATTTAGGTATTTGGGAATATGTACACTTATATATAAACCACCAAGGAATTACCAGCGCATGCTTGATTCAAGTCGATGGAGCATCTCCCGCTTAAGTAATGCAGCGTTGCCTGCAATATTACGTTGAAAGGTTTCCTCATTGCAGTAGCAATTACATGGGACGCTGAATGACAAAATTGATATCAAAGTTGTACTCCGACTTATTAGTGCCAGCTTTAATAAAAATTCTTCTACAAGCCCTTCATACTAAATAAAAATTCAGAATTCATCTCAACAAGCTGTAATATAAATAATCAGGAATATTTTAGAATCTTTTAGTCTTTAGTAAATAGTGTATGAAATAATTAATTAAAAGCGATTCCATAGAGTCTAAGAGTCCACTTATAGTCTAGTCAATTTGTCTGGAGCAGGAGAAGATTAATATTAGCAATTTCTTCTTAAATTTAGCATTTCAATCAAAGCTGAGATTTCATTAATAAAATTTTTCAATAAATAACGATTTCATTCATGAAATTTTTCAATAAATAAAGATCTCATTAATAAAATCGTATTTTAAAGTGAAAGGCTAAAACTAATGTGAACGAAATAAAAATTTGTGGATTTAAATGTCACGGGAAGATTATCAGATATGCTGATGACACACTAATTTTATAAATACGATTGCGGACGTTATACAAAGTGCAAAACTCGCGAGTGCTGACCTTTGCAAGCTGCTCAATTTGTTTGGTGCTAACAGGCTGACATGAAATCTTGATAACACTAAATACGCTCTGCCTGAATACCACAAAGCTACTGAAGCAACATTTTCCACCTAAAATAACTGAACATACCTTTCTCATCTAGCTGGGAGATATACTTCAGTTTTTATTTTCATGTGACACAAAAAAAAGAGATGACAAAATGTAAAAAGCTAGTGTACGATTAATGGAAAAATGAAAGATTTATTTATTTTTAAAGAATAATTATCAAAATGTTAACATGCGTGTTACGATAGGAAACGAAATGAAATTCGTAAAGAAATCCCGCGTACAATATTTAATTATTTGGAGCTTTGGTTTTAAAGTTGTTACGAGTATAATTGCTGGTTATCGATATAATTTTAACAATTCGTTGTTTAACTAAAGTTTTATATCGACACTCGGTTTGCTTATAAAATGATTATCTCAATCAACTCGATTCAACAACAATTTATTTTAAGCCTTCTACATCAAAGCCTGTTTTGTATAGAATTCGTACTGTGAAAGCATGCGAGAAATGTTTTTCTAAACTATAAAGAAACACGAGAATTCACATAAAAATTAACAATATATTCTAAAAGACAATGATTTTACATGGTTTGAATAATATGAATGTACATAGGAAAAGTCGCGATGATTGTTAAACAAGTTCTACTGATCGGTAGCTCGATTCATTTGTATCTTTCTATCTTTGCGTCGCCTTTGTCGTGAGGGAATTCAAATTTGGAATTGCAAAGAGGATGGAAGGGACATTGGAAATTATTGATTGGTTTTTGAGGTATGAAGTGGGATAGGTTCGACACTCCTATTTTTTTTATTGTAATTTTGGGGAAAATCCCGAACATTAAGTGCAACCTTGAAGAGGTGATGTAACTTATTCACACGACTCGTCCTAATCCTTGATCCGCAATCTGCTAAAGTTCTAACCGTAATAAAACGCCATTTCGAGTAAATGTATTTTTAAAACGTGTTATAACAAAGTGTAAATTTTATGAGGTGTAGTCGTCGACAATTTGTAAGTTTCAAAGATTTATGATAGTTTTTCCTCAAAAAAGGATTAAAAACAGCTATTCTAAGTTCAGAACAATATCTTTTAGATTTAATGGTTTCCGAATTATAATTAAATTTAGTTACAGAAAAAGTATTATTTATTGACAGAGTTATAAATTTCTAAATCAAAGAATGGTAATATAAATTGTTATGACGTAACAAAGCCGATTCAGATTATTATTAAAAAAGTGTGTAAACCGATAGGACTCTAGCCACGAATGATCTTCACTTGTCAAAGATCGGATAGAACAAGCCATTGCTTGCGCGATCTCTTCTGTTTTTATGGAATTGACAAATGCTTCAGTATTAGTGCATGTATTTAATTAAAAGAGGACAAATAAATAATAATCAATTTCATATCGTCAATAATGAAAATATATTCATAAAACAATAAATAAATAATTTTTTAAAAAAATTGTATTTTTCAAATACCTCAATTCCTTACATATTCATACCCAATTCATCGATATGCATTTCACCAGATTCATAGAGCGGAAATAAACTAAGCTCAGATCATCTTCAACTAAGAACAAGAGTGCAAGGGATAAGAAAATTATCTAGAACAAGTTATATCATTGCATGACTTCAACAGTGAAAAATTACTAAAAACCACCATTTGCTTATAAAAGGGTCAATAATAGCAGTCAAGATTTTGTTCTGACACTACTGATAAATTAATGTTAATCACCTATTAATCTAATTACATAATTGGAATTTTATACCAATCACTATAAGTACCTGATAAGAAAAGTTTCATGCTAATGTTAATATACAAAGTTTCCTACCAATTTTATTAACAAAAAAAAGTTTGCTTAATAAAGTTTGGCATGTTTTTACTTTAGATGCAGCAGAAGCAATTAATGGATAATTGATTAGTTTATGAAATAAGAGTAAAGTTTGATGCTTATAATAAGGGCGTCTGGAATAAAGTATAGTGAAATCTGAAAGAGGAACTGGATGTCAGACAGTATATCTCTTCTTTTGTGGAAAGTTATAAAGGTTGGATGACACTTTTTATTTTGGTCTTGGGGATGTAGACGACTATTATATTGGCCCTCCCATTGCCGTCGGCACCCAACCGAACGGTTTATCGATACCAATAAGCGCGCTACCGCCGCAGCTCGTCGTTCTAAACTTTCACCAAGACTTTAACCTCCAGAGGGAAACTTTACGCCAACTTTTTGATTTTCTTCCCTTTACCCTTCACTCTCTTTCATCTGTAACCGAGAGCGTCTCGGTTTGGCATTTACTCAACGGGTTACATAGCGCCTCTGTATACAGGTCAGCAACTTTTCCGCAAACCTAAAACCACAACTAAACTCCGAATCCTAAACGAGGAAATGTTATAATTTGTTTCTAACAAATAACACAATTTCATCTAACTTTTTATTGGGAGATATGTATATAATAATTACTTTAATTTCTGTAATTTAAAAAACGCTATTTCAGATATGATGATTCCAAAAATTTTATCATGGTGCTTTTCTTAACAGCACTACTTTTGAACAATTCAAAGCATCGTAAACTTGATAAGCTTTTTTCTAAATTGGAAATAAACTGTCAAGGAAATAATTACAAATTGTGGTTCCATAGAATCTGTTGATTGGAAATTATTATATACAAAGAATAATGTACAATACACAACTTGAAATGTACAATATTATTTTGTTAATTGTTCTCTTTCTCTCCGTCCATTTTCTTAATTAGGGTACTTTTCCTGTGCATTTAAATCCGCGAATTCAAACAAGAGGGGCACTCAGAAAATTTTAGTTAATTGTAGTTGCCAATTAATTAGAAGCTTCTTGCAAATACTTAGCTTGGAATTAAGAGAAGATATTCCCTGTGAAATATTCGCTTCGTCTAGAAAGGCCACGATATCGTAGACTCGTGGAATTATTCTCGGAAAACGTCCGAGATTTAGTTGAGCAAAGCAAAAGGTGTGGTGCACAATGAAGGCCAACTAAACCGACATGAAGCGTAAAAAGATTTGAAAAATGGAAAATCCAAAGAGTTAAAAGAAAGCCACTAGCTCGCAATTTCTTGTTTTGTAGACTGCAATAGCTGTGTCCGCACAAAATCTTGTTTGTCCCATCCTCCTGAGACTTTTATCAAAAAAATTCAAAGAAGAAAGGGATAAAATGAGGAAGCGAAAGAAAGGAACGAAACGAAAGAAACGAAACAAGCGAAACAAGCGAAACAAACGAAACAAACGAAACAAATACTAAATAAGATAAATTTTAAAAATAAGTAAAAAGGCCATTTTATTGAGAATTTAAAAACACCGTTTTTCAGATTTTCCGTTTTAAACAAAAATTATGTACGTAATGGGTTGATACCGACAATGGATGACCCACTTAAAAGGGATAGATCATCAATATGATCAAGGGATTTGAGTTCGGTCCTGTTCAGGGTAATTCGCAAATTTGAGCGCCAAAATTATTGCTGACCAATCTTGACTGTGGGTATTTTTCGCAAAATAGCATGCGACGTAACCTTATTTTATTAACAAAATCCGGAATAATGTCGAGAATAATATTATTTCAGCTTTATTATAACATCAAAGGTATGTTGAACCAGGTCAAAGTGAAAAATAAGATTACTGTAAAAATGTGCCTTTGAAAATCAAAATGAGATCTCCTTCAATACGATTTTTCGTTATAGATTCCCTTTCAATGAAGGAAAATACCTTTTGTTGTAACTTCTATAGAAGCGAAAATCATTTCCACTAGAAATTCCACTTTTTCTTTGAAAAGAAGACTTTCAACGTCAATTCAATACTGGAACCTTCCAAATTAAAATACTTTAAATTAAGTTTTAAGGAAAAAAATACTAATGGTAGAATTAAGACGATATAGCAATCAGCGAAAGAAAGCGAGAAAAGAAAAACGTCAACAGAACAAACAGAAAGGGTAAAAATGTTCTCATAGAACATAAAGCGTTCTACTTGCACCGGGAATTAAATTCTTTTCCAGAATTGTAGGAATGACAGCGGGTCCCTTGAGACTTCTTCGCCTTCCAACAAGAGTATTATGAAGCTCAGTATCGAGGACAAGTATGTTTTAGCGTGTTCTTTAATTTCGTAGATAATTTATAAACAGAAAAGACAAGAGTTGAATAGTTAAAGTATTCCAATTCTGCTTTCGCTCATTTAATGAAAATAAATTTTAAGGGATTTGTTAATTGAAAATGCTAGTCATCATCATTCTAGCACTCACCATCATAATAGTAGCAATTGACAGCAGTAGTAGAATCGATACCATCAAAGTATTTACTATTTGGACCCTATTATTATTATAAATTAGACCCTATTTTCCCGTGTGGAAATAGCCCGAGTTAGCCCAACTCGAAATTGAATTCTAATCGAGAGCTGGTTGGGCTAATTTTTAACCCTAAAAAATTAATTTTCAAAGTTCTCGAAACTGACTTCAAATCTGTTTACATCTGTCAAAATAGAATCAAGGTATAGGTTATTCAAATAATGTAGGTTACGTTCTAACCCTTTCGATTCTATTTTGACAAATTTAAATATGGATCTAAAATCGACTCCTGCAATTTTGGGAATTAATTTTTATAAAATTATACTTCCAAATGATACCTTGTCATCTGTTATGTCATTTGGTAGTTTTCCAAGTCCTGGAGGATCATTAAAAAATGCATTTCGTCGAGTATGTTCGTAAAAATTCAGTTCCTCGAGGATCTTATATTATAGAGTAAGAAATTTTTCTAGCTTTCTTTAAGTCTTGAAGAATTTTCCAAATTTTTACTTCCCTAGTTGTTTGGATCATAGTAAAATATTCCTAAAAAGATCAAATTATAAATCCTAAAAAGTCTAGTCGGGCTGCAGCCGAGCAGTTGGATTTTTTATCCAGTTAGATAAAACAGCGTGTCGTTTCTGGCTGGGATCCAGCTAGAAGCCCAGACAGTTCCCTACTTATGGCTGGTCTCCCCTCCCATTGCCTGTTTGGTTCCCGATATTAATTCGGGCTCCCTGACCATAGACCTACTAGCGCCCAGATTCAATTTCTACACGGGTTGGCTAAAAGCCTTAAAATTTTGACTGAAAATAAGGTTTCAAGTCTTATTTATAACAGTATATCAAAAAAAGGAAAGAGTTGATGAATTCATGAGATTTATTCTTTGTAAAATATTATCATTGATAGTATAACAATGTTATTTTACAGATTTTGGATGGAGAAAAGGAGTGGAGACTGTTTGTATAAACAAACTAGGACTGTCGTGATCTCTTGGACGACAAGAGGGTCGAGAGTGGAGTGCCACCCCCCAGGAGTTCTATTTGCAAATCCTTTACCGCTGGCAAACGGCTACAGGACGAGGACACGAGTCGTTTCAGCAAGACAAAGTTACACGAGGACTTGGAGCCCCTGCAGCTAATTTAGAAGCGTCCCGTATCCGACAGGGTACCGCGAATTATTGGCGTAGACTCGGGTCGGGATCCGCCTATGTTTGTATAGCTGCTGGTCGTTATGAGGACTGGTCGCTCGTAAATCGGGCACTTCCGGTTGGTCGAGCTCGTCCAAACTTCCCTTGGTCGGTCAGTTAAACTCACTCTGTCTCTCTCTATCTTTTTCCCTCTCACTCACTCACTAATTCACTCTCTCTTTCTCTCTACCTCTCTTTCTTCTCTCCACCTCTCTTAACCTCCTTCCTTCTTGTAACCGATCGACTTCAACCCTCTGACGCAAACCAAAAGTTGATAGAATGAAGCTTTCTCTGATGGAAACTAGAAAATTTTCCTTTTTGGCCCAAAGAACGTAAATTTATTCCGGAAATCTTTGTATGATATTGAATTGTGTAAAAAAATCTCTTGCTACGTTCCGTAACCATTAATTAATTAAATAAATAATATAAATAAATAATAATTAAATAATAAATAAATAATATAAATAAATAATAATTAAATAATAAATATAATATATTCCTAAATGTATTTTGCTAAATGTAATCGTGACCAAAAAATATTCTTGACCTTTAAGTAGATAAAGTCAATCTTCGAAAGCTAAGGATCAACACACAGAAAGGATCTAGATAGGAAGTAGGTCACCCTACCAATACATCGAAGGATTCACATTGACGGGTATTTTTATGGACCCCAATGGAACGCAGAAGGATCTAAGTTTTCTTTATGAAGTCTCATAAGCAAAAGGGGACAGTTTTATTTTCGCGGCGGCGACAGTCTACTTTTCGACATCATATCCTTTCGGCGCAACAATCGGTCAACACACAGTCTATTTTTACAAGAGACTCAGTTTATCTTTTCTCAATGCCTACCGAGAACCGGGGTAATTTGGCAGTTTGATTGTTTTTATTAATAAAATATTGGTTTTAAAAGATTTTAACATTTTGCCTTTTGTAATCGATGTTGGATGAGTTAACAAAGGAGTAACCAAAATTTTAGTAGGTTGCGTGTTTTTCAACTTACCGAAAAAAATGCCTAAATACGAAAAAATTGTGTTTGAAAATTTTAAGTTCCAGACAAATCTGTGTAAATCTTTCACTTCTTATCATTGTTCATAATTTTCATAATATTAATTATTTTCTTATAATTCCTTTTTTAAGTACTTCAGACCACCTAGTAAAAAATGTTTATAAAGCAGAATTTAAAAAAAAAATTTACTTCAGTTTATAAACAAAAGAAAGACACTGCCAAATTACCCCAAATTGAAAATTTCGCAATTATCAATTTTGAACTGTTATAATTCAAACAAAAAATTTTTATTTTTAATAAAACTTAGAGAAAACCTTTAGAGGGATATCTACAACACTTTTTAATAGTTTAAAAATAAATTGCACAAAATCCTGAATTTTGGTCAAGCATAGAATGAAAAAAATTGCCATTTTTCATGCCAAATTATCCCGGTTGACGGTACTCGATTTTTCGGTTAGTAGCGGAAACTGTCAGTGTCTATTTGTTACGGTTCATTGTTGCCTTTTCAAGGCATGCAGTCCTTAAATCCTTTTGGTTAATGGTTTAAATAATAATAATTTGTTTATAATAAATTTCGTAAAATTTATAAATAGAGTTGTTTAATTATTTCAACACCCTGTCCCAGCTCAAATTTTTATATCATCAATTTAGTTTAAATATCGGGAAACAGAAGGGCAACTTGCAGAGGGTAAGTCAGATTTATTTTAAACAATGAAAAAAACAATTTTTTTATATAACATTTTAAAACCCTTCGCAATTTCCTAAAGATGAAATAAATTTTTTTAAAATCTGATAAAAACAAGGTGATAAAAAGCAGGGACTAGTGTTTGTGATTGAAAATGAAATACAGGAAAAATTGAAATACGACTTTTGAATAAAAACGAAAGAACTGGAAGAAGTTTTGCTCCTCTTTCAGGAAAGTTATCCTTTTGAGAGTAAAAAAAAATAATTCAATTCCTGGTAGGTCTGGGAACGAAACTTTTCTTTGGACTTGGGCATCTCGAATGGGCCACTAGTAAGAAAAGCGTTCGGCGCCGATATTCGCTATATCATTCCAATTTTACACTCGAACGAATCTGCCGTCTCAGAAGCTCTTGCGAACTCGCTCAAACTTGGAATGATTTGTGCGGCAAGTGTGCCTTGGGCCTTTCTAGTCTTCTTAATTCAAACTCAGGATAGTCGAGACGACATTTCCAAGACAAAATCCTTCTTAGAGCTTTCTCAAGAGGTAAAGCTGTGGAGGTCGTACTCAGAATGAAGCTACCAACTGATCAGGAAACTCGTTACGAAACTTAGTTAACGTCTATTCAAAATCTTGATTTGTGTTCAGATTCTACCTTCACTACTTAATCGGAATAATAGTACAATTGTGCAATAAATTTACTCACTGCATTCATGTCTAATATAACATTTCACTGCATTGAGATTTTGAAAAAGTCTGTATTACAATCACAAAAAGAATTAAAATAAGAATCAGCGAAAATTGCAAATAAAGAATAAAGGAAAGAGAAAAATAAGAAAGAGAAATGAAAATAAGACAAGTATTATATTGGTAAAAAGATTATTACTAGAAATAGATTAATTTTTGGAACGCACTATTCATCTTATGATAATCATTTTCCTGTATAATCCTTCTTTATTAATGAATGGAAAATCTGGTTATGAGAGGCACTTCTACATTGAACGTGCAAATATGGTGTACAAGAGCCTTAAAAACATCCTAACGACGCAACACGTAAATATTAAACTGCACTATTCACAAAGGATGCTCGGCTTTGTTCACTCTGAAAGCAAAAGGATCGCCCATGGGCTTCGTGCAAAGGGCAGCAGAGGATTT
Organism: Ganaspis sp. Gsp50; assembly: GCA_011057455.1. NCBI lineage: Eukaryota > Metazoa > Arthropoda > Insecta > Hymenoptera > Figitidae > Ganaspis > Ganaspis sp. Gsp50. The sequence goes on from WNHD01000690.1 coordinate 21,130, forward strand.
GTACAAAATCCGGAGATTACTTCAAAACTATCTAAAGAACATTCATATCCAACTTTTAATTCATCGAAACAATAATGGGCATTCATATGAATACAAACAAAATATAAACCCAAGTGATAATTTTATCGAGAACAAGAAAATTAGTCTAAAAAATTTTAGTTGGTCGAGTTCGTTCTCCAAACTTTTAATTATCCAACAAAATCTGGACAGAGAAAAATCAAAAGATTTTATCTTAACAAAGAACATTAATGTATTAAATAGATTTTTTTCGATCCGCTAAGAGCAAAATTTGTGTAGGTAGTTGTTATTTTTATAAAATAAATACACTCTCATTTTGATGAGAATGTAAAAAACAAAAACACATTAATAAAAAGGTCCGTCTTTATTCAAGCTACGTTTCGTCAACATGTCGTTGACCTCATCAGGCTCGAAACGGAACTCGTCAAAATTTAAAAAGACATCACCAAACAGTGATCTTGTCTAAATGTCTTAGCCATGTCGAAAGGCAAAGAACATTAATATGAAGTATAATATGAAGTATAATCGTATAACAATTTCGGAACATTTGTCTGACACTTTATAACAGTCTTTACGATTGAATTTGTCATATGTTGTATATTCAATTTATTTGAGACTTTAATCCTTTGTTGTGTGTTCAATTATTATTATTAATAACTCTCTCGTTTACTGATTTACTGATTGCAATTTCTAGATGCTGAATGTTTTCAACAATTTTGAACTCACAAGTTGTTAACCCTAGGATTAAACAGTTGCATGTGAGGGAGGATAACAACACTCACATGGGGACCAAATGCTGTTGCCCAGAGAGCCCTTGGCATCATCATAACTTCCTCTCTCTCTCTCTAGTTCTATACTCTTCTCTATCTTTTAGTTTAGTCTGTCGTAAACTTTGTCAACCGAATTACCATAACGGGCGAGTAGTACAACTAAAAGTCCTGCGTATCTTTCATCCATAGTAATTCAGTTACACCTGCACTGCTGTCTCCATGAAATTACACTTTCCAACCCTTTCTACGTGATGAAAATAAACCTTATGGAATGAAAGAGGGATTGTCGTAAAAGCACTCAATGTCCTCATGAATTTATCAAAATTCGAAACTCACTCTTTCTTTCTCTCTCTCTATCTCTCTTTCTATATTATATCTCTCTATCCCTCTCTTTTAAAGTAGCTGATTGTATCACAAGTTTCAAGAGGCAAATATTTCCAACCAACTGAGACTACTTTATGAAATCAAACTGCGGCTTGCAACAAAGTTACAATACAGAAGTTTAATTAATTCAATTAATTGAAATTTTCATTTTATTAGGCTGAGCTAATGAATTATTAGCAGTTGGAATCGTTTTAATATTAATTAAAAATAATAACACACCAGTGGGAAATTAATTAATTATTATTATCAAATCTTTCAATATTCTCCAAAATAAATTTATTTATCGGGTCAATATTTGTCCCTGGGGTTTAATTAATTAGCAAACTTTTCATACTTCCGCTTTCGATATAAACATAGGTATATATAAGTTCCAAATATTCAAAAAGCAATCTCTAAATGAAAAATATATAATTGAGAAGTGCAGCTCATTAAAGTGGCAACTTCTCCCGCTTCAATAACGAAAATACTCATATAGTAAATTTGCCAATAAAATCTTCCTTCCGGAATGAGATTCCTCTGCATGTGTCGTAATTACTTTTGCGCGGTGTACTAATATGCGTCCACATAACAGCACACAGAAAAAACTATTAAATATTCATAAAAATTAAAAAAAAACTATTAAATATTCATAAAAATTTTAAAAAAAAACTATTAAATATTCATAAAAATTAAAAAAAAACTATTAAATATTCATAAAAATTAAAAAAAAAACTATTAAATATTCATAAAAATTAAAAAAAAAACTGTGAGAAAACATATTTTGATATTAATGTGTCGCCCATAACTTATAAAATAGAAAATAGAAATGATACTGTTATTGCTTCTAATGTATCCAAGGGAATAAAATATAGTATTACTGTAAAACTCGACATACAAGGCACTTCATGCTGTTTGTAATTATGATACATACATGGTTGGTATCCGTAAATACGCGGCGCAGACTTATGCACTTGAACAGGGTACGTGAGGGCTCTCATAAATTAAACTGAAAATTTATTTGTCACCACGAACTGGACACGTTTTGCTTTGTCTGTTGTATAGTTTGATATTTGTTCTTTGAATAAATAATGACCTTAGCGTTATGTCACATACATGTTTAATTTTTAATGAATTTATTCGGCAACCTTTACTTATCGTTTTTCAACTAATGGCACATATTTCTTGGCCACACTAATGACCAAGAGAAATTATATCTTGAATCATTTATTGAAATACAGAAAACAAAAAAAGGGAAAATTTCAAAATTCTTTTGAAAAAGAATTTCAAAAGGAAAATTCGAAAATAATAGATAATTGGATTTTTTTCTGCAAGGTAAATAATATTCAAATAACATTCTCTTATTTAAAACGTATGTTTTTAAATTATAATGACAACGTTGTAGAACCACTGGGTTAGTATGGTGTTCATTTTTATTAAGTATAAAATAGTTTATTACTATAATTTAATACTATAATAACTTGCAAATAGTGAGCAACGAAAATTATTAGCAAACAAAATAAAATCGTATAGTGTATCAATTACATTTATTTAGTTATTGTTTGTAATTTAAAAGTATAATTTAAGTTAGGCTGATAGTACGATTTTTATTAAGTATAAAATAGTTTTATGTAATCACTTGCAATTGACGAATTTAATAACTGATTTATTAAGCACAATAGGGATCGATTTCGAGTGATTTAACCATAATTGGAGATAATTGGCTATTTGGAATTTGTGATCATGGGAAGCAGTGGTTGAGTATTTTGAACTATTCGAGAGCAGAGAGGATCATAATCTAGCGTGAGTGGAATTCATTTTCAATAAACAGACATGCTTATATCTGTAGCTGCCTCATCCCTCCAGCTCCTTTGGTTAGAATTCGACCACTCAAGAGGCAGAGATCTCACCACCTTTCCACTCGAAGCTGAACCGCGATTCACTCGACCTCGAGAGTAGAGCAGTACAACGACCCAAATCGACTAGTGTGCCCGAGAAAATTCAAGAAGAGAGTTGGTTGAGAATTCAATCTCGTCCTGGCAAACATTTTAACTTCCAATCTTTCCTCTTGGCCCTTCTGTACCACTCTCGCCCCCGTCCAATTCTCTCTTTCTCTACCAGTGGTGAGAGGATTTACAGGCCAGCTTACCACGAGAAGAAGCGTATTTATCCGATTTTCTGGATTGTAGAAGTCAATGAATGCTCGAGGAATATAAGGTCTTAGATACGAAATCGTAAAAGTTCAAATTTCCACTGTACATGTCTCAAGTTACGAAATTTAGAGCTTCAATTTATTTTAACGATGACTCTACTTTATTACTTTTTACTTTTAGAGTATAGGGTGTACCCAAAATGAAACTTATTTACAGAACAAGCTCTGTTCAGTAATTCTGAATCTTTAATAATAACCAATAGTGATATATTATAAAATCATATTAACCTTTGACACTATCGACAAATTGTGCGAACGTGAAATTTCAATCCGCTAGCGTGGAACCAAAATTTTTGGAAAGTACAAGTATTACCGAAATTATCGAATAAGAGTTTGGTACTTCAGTTCGTCATTGTTATTTGGGCCAGCCTCTGAATCCATTCACTACCACAATTAGGCAGGACCCTACATTGGGGTCACATACCATCGGCTACGGCAATTTTTGAACGTTTCTACGGAAACTGTAAAAAAAACAAAAAAAGAACAATATAGTTAATATACACTGAAAAGAAACTGGCTGGGACATCCAATTGAGATCCATTCAATGAAATTGGTTATCCAACTCTTTGGATGTCACATTCAACTAAAAAGTTAATCTAAACGCAGAGTTGCTACAAATTCAACCAAAGTTATTTGTCCATGAGACGTATGAATTAAATAAATGATAAACTCAAGCAAAAATAACTAACTAACAAAAGTTAAAAGCACGTTATGTTGTTTAAAAATTAACCGAAAAGTTCCAAAGTACTGAGAAATGAGAGAGTTTAAGCTACAGAACGATGAGGTAAATTGACATTTGAAATTATTTTAGCAATTTGAGTTGAAAGGAGACCAGTGGAAATTCAATGTTTGAAAGGGAGTTACTAATTGAAGTTCATCCAGTGCAACACCAATCTCTGTTTCAACACTAGTTTCATCTGCTAACGAGCTTCATCAATAAGACCAAAGATCCTTGACTAGAGCATCACGTTCGGAAACTAGAGTAAACTCTGATCACGTGGGTAGGCTCTTAAGTGAAGTAACTAACATTCACTGAGTGTTCAAGAATAGGATGTTCGAAAGCATTTCAAGAATTTGTCCTGCCGATAGAGATAAAATGAAACAATAATCTGACTGAGTGTTAAACCAGGATTATCAAAAGAGGAAGACAGAAAGGCTAAAAGTGGCAAAGGTTGGAGGTAATGAACTATTTCTTACCATCCATTCGACCGAATTCACCTTCAATTCAAACTCGTCTTATTTTCCTCAACATCTATCCCGAGAATTCTTTCCAACCTCGAGCTTCCACCAAAATTGTGGCAAAGAAATATTTACACCCAAGTGAATTATCAAACGGACCTTTCATCAATTTAAAACTGTTCCGATTTTCAATTATTATTATTTCTGCAATGATTTTATCATTAGAGTATTTTACATTATAATAATCATATTCAATACTCATTTTCAATAATAATTATTTTCATTAAAAAGCAATTTCAACCATAATAATCTTCAGTTACAATTATATTCGGAATTTAACATCCAATATTTCCAATTGATTTCAAAAATAATTATTGTTAAGAGTAATTCGTTGAAATTCAGCTAAAATATATTTGACTCTACAAATTATGAAAAATTGTGGTACACGTAGATAGATAATTGGAAGCAAGCAAGAATTAAATGAATCAATTGTAAATTTTAATAATTTAAAGCTCATTCATAAAGGAAATGAGAATATCAAAAACGACATTGTAACGATGTAAAAAGAAGAAATACTTCGTACTGATTTAAATTTAAATTATTTATTAGAAGAAATAACTGAGGGTCCTTAGTGTTACATAAATATG